>PJEM01010856.1:0-58802 GCA_004023845.1 Helogale parvula | reverse complement strand
GTTTACCCAATTTCTGCCAGTCTCCATGGTTAATTTGGTAAGGGTCTCTTTTAGGGTTTCTAGTATCTGGCGCTGTCTGGTTTACAAAAGTAAGAATGACAGCCAATTTGTTTCCTTATTTGTCAGGATCCTTGGGCGGATAAGTGCAATACGCCTTCATAATTCTTAGCCAAATTGGTGGGCCGTCTAGTGGCCACTTGAGGACCCCCCATTAGAGTCTGGTGGTAGAGGGGCGCCTGAGTGGCTCAGTCAGTTAAGCCTCCGACTTTGGCTCAGGTCAGATCTCACATTTGTGGGTTCGAGCCCCGCGTCAGGCTCTGTGCTGACAGCTAGCTCAGAGCCTGGAGCCTGCTTCTGGTTCTGTGTCTCCCTCTCTCTCTGCCCCTCCCTCTCTCATGCTCTGTCTCTCTCTGTATCAAAAACAAATAAAACATTTTAAAAAATAGAGTCTGGTGGTAGAGGCGTAGGCTCCCCTTACCTTTTGCCTGTTGAAATCCCATGCCCAGATCAGAGGCAATTAATACCAACAGAACATCCTATCAGAAACTTTTGCTGTTTCCCCAGCTTTCTGGGGCAACATTTGCCAGTCCGACGACAAAGAGACAGGGCAGTTTATTTTACTGGACCGATGATTCCTCAGGCTTCTGCTGTGCTAGACCAGCCAGCTTCCGGGGTGTGGCTGGAGCAGGGCTGGAGATCCCTGGAGTCAGTCTTTTTGAGGATCAGTTCAAGCTGATCAACTGGATCTGGATCACCTCACCAGGTTAAGGGTTCTTCTGAGTCGGTTCACTTAACTCCAGAGAGATACCTGAAACTTTAATAGGGGCTGACCCCCATCTTTAAATATCATCCTCACAGATTAACAAGCCTGAGATCTAACAACAAATATTCAAAGACACTCAGAACTGGAATACCATTTACAGTAAGTAGTGCATTGCTGAAACATAGTTTTTCTTTCTAAAAAAAACCTCTGTTAACAGAAATAGCCAAATCGAAACTAATGCATTGGTGGAACGAGTCCATTCTTAACAACCCTGGCCTAATTATTTACATAAGCTCAGCAAGAATAAGGTTCATGAGGACTTTATAAGGCTTGCTTTGCTGGGTCCTTTTATAAGGAATCTCCAAGTTGAAGTTTTAGTAGCCATTCTAGGCCAAAGCCGAGCCAAGCACATTCCGTCAGACAGGCCTGCAATACCTGTTAAATTGGACAAACTCCTCTTCCCGAGGCTCCCAACATATGCTGAAGTTCCTGCCCCCGCCAGGAAGTGACCTTCTTTACTGACCTGGGGAGGCTGCTGGAGCTTTGTGAGCAAGGTATCCAGCCAACATTTCCATGAGGCTTTATGGCTCCATGTTCCATAAAGTCAACCTTAGTTCCTTAAAGCTGTCAGGTCATGTCAGAGCCTATGCATGACTCTCAAACAGGACATTCCAGTCAAAGCCTTGGTAAAACAACCAGTATTTCCAATGGTGTCCTACTATAAAGTGAATAGATTCTTATTGAACTTATGCAAACAATTGTAATGGCCATGAAAGAAAGAATACTCACTGAGTTTTCGAATTTCAGATGGTTTAAGTAGAGAGAAAAGATAAATGCTCTAGACAAACAAATACTTTATAACATCATAGATATCTTAAGAGAAAGTTTCTTAATCTGGATAAGCAAACATTAAAGGACCAACAATATTTCCAACAAGAGTTACAGAACTATAATTTCCCATGTTTAAACACTTCATTTACATAGTCTTAACAAGAGCAGTCCAAAGGTCCAGAAAAACTTGTCTTTTGAAAGACAAAAGCAGAATTTCAACCTTATACCAATATACCTATAATATTCTATTTATCTTAACCTTATACATAAATTTCTTTTTAATGGTTTCTCTACAGGATCCTTTGGCAACTTTCCTTTGCCTTTAAACTTTCTCCCCAAAGTCGTTTCTCTACAAACAACCAGTCTCATCTAAGACAAAATTACTTTTTTTACCCTCAACAAAAATGTTTTCCCATCAGTCTGAACCTTTGGTCTCCAACTGAGGACTTAGTAACCAGAACTTTTCTTAGATGGTAATTTTTATGAACCAATTAAGTACAAAGCAGCTTCTTAACAGTTTCAAAAATCTCCAGTTGTTTTGCCACAAGTCCAAAGCACAGGCATCTACAGACTTCATCCTATGATCTTAAGATGCCCACCTGTGAAGCCACAGCCATAGACTCAAACTCGGCAGGCAAGCCAGACTGAGCCACACATTTACACTCACATACACACCAGAGGTTAACAAAACTGGACAAACAAGTACTAAAGGGCCGACCGACGTCTCGGTGTAGCCCTGGGGCAGGAAGTCATGACTCCAGGCTTCCACTTAATACCCCAGACAAAAGCACATGTGCATTTAAAATTCAGATGATAAACTAGCTTACCTCCGGAGGTTCTAACAGGTGACTCTGACAGATTACTGGCGCCATTTTCAGGGTGGCAGAAAAAACAAAAGTGCCTCCCCAGCTCCCAAAACCTAGCTGTAGCCCCTAAGGCTGGGAGAAGACAATGACACATATCACACCCAAGTAGGTGCAGAAACAAAGAGAGGGAGGGGAAGACAGAAATGTTACTGAAGAGCTCCAATACTTTTGGTTTCTCGGGTGGCAATAATTTTCTTGACCGCTAAGATCCTAGGAGAAAGAAAACATTTTAACCAGGGTGGAAGGTTCCATCTTCTGGCCATCCAACGTTGAAGGTCGGCCATTTGTTCCTGCAAAAAAAGATCTTTCCTTTCCTGACATCCACCGATAGATTGTCCCATGTCCTCGTCAGTCAGGGTCACAACAAAAATTACACTTAGACGCACAGCAAACAGATAATTACACTTTGCCTTCATTCCGGTGAGGACTCACACTTTGCCTCCCTCCCTCAGAGGACTTAGACAAACAGTTGCACAGCAAACAGATGCACAGAGAGGTATACACAAGAGTCTCCAACAGAAACGAAACCCTGCTGCTGCCACCAGCAGGATTTCTAACAGACAGACAGGGGGACCCAATCTTTTCCTGTTCTCTGGGGTCCCTGCAAGTGTCGCGGGACTGGAACCCTCTCTCAAACCTTACACAAACGCGAGTGAGTGCCCTGCCTACACCTGTATCTCCAACAGATGCCGCACTTGCCACTTGTATCTACGCGAATGCAAACAGGTAACGACGCTTGCCTGTGGAATCCAAACACTTTGCCTCCCCCCCTCGAAGGACTTACACAAACGCACAGAGACCTAATGGAGTCTCACTGCTGCCACCAGCGAAACCCCCTGCAGGTGAACCGGCTCTCCGGCCTCCCGGTGGGGTCCTAAACCCCACTCACCCAATTCAGAAAGGTGAACCGGCTCTCCGGCCTCCCGGTGGGGTCCTAGACCCCACTCACCTAATTCAGAGTGGGTCCGAGATGTCTCTTGGCACCCACGGCCCCGAGTTTTAACACAATGCATCCACCTGACTCCTTTGAGGCCCCACAAACCAAACTGATCAGTCAGACAACAGATGGTCCCAAAGGACCCAGATGGTCTGAAGACCCAGACAGACAGACGCACACAAACAAACACAAAAACAGACAAGAAAACAAAAAAAAAAAAAACGAGTGCACTCACCAACCGGCGATTAGGCCCAACGTGTCGGGGTCCCAGGGGCTCTGGGGGAGAGGATTCCCAGCCAACGCACCATATGTAATACCCAAGATTTCTTCATTATCCCCAAAAACCAGAAACTGCCAGGGAGACCGAGTCACACATGCAAAAGCAAAGGGCTTTATTATGGGTTTAGGCTCGCCAGGGCCTAAACTCGGGCTCACAGACTTTACCGGCATGGTGGATCCATGCTGAGAGCCCTGAATTATTTTTAATAGTTGAAATAGAAGAGTGACCATTCTAACTTCTAACAAAGTGAGCCTCTTTAACCTTCAGTTGGGAAATGCTGCCCTGCCGCAATAAATCTGATTTATGAAGTCATTGCTTTGAAACCATCCTGGCCTCATCAGGGGGCTCCCTCTCCAGGTGTGGAAAATGCTGTTCTAGACTTTTCAGGCCTCCCACTTCCCAGATCAGACTCCCTGTCAGACTCTATGGGATGAGCCATCCATGTGGGTTCCTCTGTCACCCCACACTGGTGAGGAGAATTTGAAAATACAGTTTTACAGTTGAAAAATGACATTGACATTTTGCCAAGAGAATCACACTTTGTGAAATTCCCTCTGCACTGACTTGAGGAAGATTCAAAACTTGTCTTCCCGTCTCTGGCTCCTAGGTATCCCCTGATGTCTTGGCAATTGTTAAAATAAGTTAATTCTAAGGCAAAAAGGCAGAACCGTCCCGGAGAAGCTCCCAGCTAGAATGGGGACCAGAAAAGGCATATCTGCTTGGCTCCCTGCCCTGAGCCTTGCCCCTGGTGTTCGCGGCATTGTCCCACTTTATTAACTTAAACGGGCTAACTACTAAGGCGATCCAGTGCCATTCTTAGGAAAAACAAATTACCAGTTAATAGTACATTTGACGTTCTTTGAAAGTTCTGTGAAATAAAAGTGCAACTGTGATCTTCGGACAACTAATTTTAAGAAACATGATTTTCAAAGGCTATTATTCTCTTTCAAGAATTTTGCTGACCACAGGGGCACCTGGGTGGCTCAGTCGGTTAAGCATCTGACTTCAGTTCAGGTCATGATCTCACAGTTTGTGTGTTCAAGTCCCACGTCGGGCTCTGTGCTGACAGCTAGCTCACAGCCTGGAGCCTGCTTCAGATTCTGTATCTCCCTCTCTCTCTGACCCTCCCCCACTCACGCTGTCTCTGTCTCTCAAAAATAAATTTTAAAAACTTTAAAAAATTAAAAAAATAAGAATATTGCTGACCTCTGACATTTGAAAATAAGCTCCACCCCCTCCACCTTTTTGCAGAAATCATTTTGACATATTTGCTTCTGGGAGTTTCTCTCTCAGCAACACATATAAAAAGTATTGAACTGATGAATTTGACATTCTAAACATTTGAAGTTTGTCTCTGATTTTTTCCAAAAAAATGAAAAAGAAATAAAAAGGAAGAGAAGGTCATTTAACATCATGAAAACATCTCTGAGAGTTTGATAGGCTTGTGCTTTGGGGACCTAAAATTTAATGGAGACGTTTTTCAAAAGGACGGAATCAGGAGTGTTTCCTCAACTTTCCATACCCTCCTTTGCAGGGAGGTAGAGGCTGAGGGTAGGGTCGCCCTACACCTGACATCACTTGCTCAACAGCAAGGCTCCTTCCCACAAGTCACCCCATGTCAGGACTCTCTTTCCAGCCCTCTCCAGGTCATTCACATTGCCTGCCTTCTAATCCTAAATTTAAAACAGCAACAACAACAAACAAAATAAAAAGCACAAAAAGTACAAACAACCATCTTCTTATTTTATTTTTTTAAGTTTACTTTTATTTATTTTGAGAGAGAGGGAGAGCAAGAGAGAGCAAGTGGGGGAAGGGGCAGAGAGAGGGCGACAGAATCTCAAGCAGGCTCTGCACTGGATGGGCGGAGGGAGGGGTGCTCAAGCTCATGAACTGTGAGATCATGACCTGAGTCAAGTCAAGGGTCAGATGCTTAACCTACTAAGCCACCCAGGTGCCCCAACCATCTTCTAATTTTAAAAGATAGGCACTATGTGTTAAAAAGGAGAGATGGGTCTACATATAGGGACATGGAATATTGTGATACATATTAGATGAAAAAAGTAAGTCACAGGAAAATATATTCAGTGAGTCCATTAATGTTTTTAAAAAATGTGTATGGGGGCGCCTGGGTGGCTCAGTCGGTTAAGCCTCCGACTTCGGCTCAGGTCAGATCTCACGTTCGTGGTTTCGAGCCCCACGTCAGGCTCTGTGCTGACAGCCAGCTCAGAGCCTGGAACCTGCTTCCAGTTCTGTGTCTCCTTCTCTCTCTGCCCCTCCCCCTCTCATGCTCTGTCTCTCTCAGTATCAAAAATAAATAAAAAATATTTTTAAAAAAATTTTACTGTGTATCTACATTCATGGTTTTAAAAAATGGAATGAGGGGCTCCTGGGTGGCTCAGTCAGTTAAGCCTCCAACTTTGGCTCAGGTCATGATCTCACAGTTCGTGGGTTCAAGCCCCACGTCGGGCTCTGTGTTGACAGCCCAGAGCCTGGAGCTTGTCTTCAGATTCTGTGTCTCCCTCTCTCTCTGACCCTCCCCGGCTCACACTGTCTCTCTCTCTCTCAAAAATAAATAAAACATTAAAAATTTTAAAAGAAATGGAATCATACATACATACAACACATAGAGACAATATGGCAAATGTTAGAAGCAAAACAGCGGGCCCCAAATGGAGTCACTTATGCTGAGCCCCACATCACCAAAATGATACTTAATTACAGATTTGGTTCTCCCAGAAATGGAATTGTAAAGCAGTCAACGAGGAATCACCTGATCAGCACCAGTGAGGTAATCTGCCTAATAGACCCCTAAAGGAGGGTGACCTTGTAAAACCCAATGTGAATTTTTTACCTGGTGTAACTTCTTTATTCCCACTCCCTTTTGTCTACAAGCCTTGCACTTTGTACAGCTACTCAGTGCTCCTTTCTATCTGCTAGATGGTATGCTGCCTGATTCACGAGTCGTTGAATAGAGCCAATTAGATCATTAAAATTCACTCAGTTGAATTTTTTAACAAAGCCTATAAAGAGGGGAGCTTCCTCCCACCCTCAAGGAGAGCCGGGGTCTGCACACTGTCCTCTTAGCATGCCCTGCTTGGTGACAGTCTCAATTGTGTTCCTAGTGTTGCCATGAGGCCACATTCTGGAGCCTGCTAGAACATCCAGTGATAGACAGTCACCTTGGGTGTCTTCAAGCCTAGAACCCAAGGTGGCATAGGATGGATACAATTATAGGAAGGAAACTAAGGCATAGGAGAATTCAAGTACTTGTTAAGTTGTACCTTCTTCTGGACCTAAAAAGATTGGTTCTGATGAGGGGGCTGTTGCTTGGGAAGGTGTGACTCGTGGGTGCCCCGAACTTCATCTAAGCATACTCTCCTCAGATTCTCATTATCTGCTCAAACAGTTCCCTCTTCTAGCTCCTCTATTAGACCCCCACCCCCAGCCGTCACCATCTCCCCCCTCAAATGCATAGTGTTTTGGATTCCCCCCCCTCTACTTTGTGAAATTGCACCTCCTTTTCCACCTAAACAGGTATTCTTTTTGGTGAGGAGGAGAAGGAGGGACCAGTTTTTCTAGGGGCTAGAGCGGGAGGTTATCTATCGAATTTATGAATTCTCTGAGAGAAGTCTAGAAGGATCTGTGGGAGGGGTAAGATGGGAGAAGAGTGTGAAGAAGCTTTCACTTTTTACTCCATATATTTCTGTACCATTGCATTCTTTTGCAATGATCATGAATTCCTGCTTTACTCATGTAATTATAAAAATAAAAATAGGGGCTCAGTGGTTAAATGAGTTGTGGGCTTATGCATAAATTTTTAATTTGCCTTGTCATGGACCAGAAGTACTCTCTAAAGTTAAGACATCATGCAAAATAATGGAAAACAATGTGAGGGAACTGTCACAGGAACGGGGCTTCCTCATACTGGGTGGTGTTTGTGCCCTAGATAATTAAGCTTAGAGGCAGCTTGTGTTCAGAACCACTTTGATGATATAAATATATAAGGAAAGCACCTAGATCAATTTTATCTTACTGGCTGTGAAATCTTACAAAGCTTAGCAGTAATCAGAAGAATCTGCTCACAATCAAAATCTGGCTAAAGGAAGTCAAGGAGGTTATAATGGATGTGAAACCAACAAATATCGCATATGAAGACATCTTTGTAGTCCTCGTTCATATTTCAAAATGTGGAGTCTTATAGTTTTTCGAAAACAGCAAACAGAGGCACCTCAACCGTAAGAGAGAAATGTTGAAAGATGATCCGTTTTCTAGTTTACACTGATGTGTCATGTGAATTAGGGAAGAGAAACCTTACATAATAGCTGAAAAATTAGAAACGTGGGATGTAAAATGGGAAGCCATTATTCTTGCAGCTGAAACCATTAGCTAAGTCAAAGTAGTCTGCACAGCATATTATCACTACTCTTTGTTAATATAGCAACATTTGAATTTAAAAATTAAAAATATCACCTGTGAGCATGAACCTAGAAATTATATACAGGAGCACATGGGTGGATCAATAAGTTGAGCATCCAACTCTTTATTTTCACTTAAGTCATGATCCCAGGGTTGTGAGATTGAGCCCCTACTAAGACTCCGTCCTCAACCTGCTTAAGATTCTCTCTCTCTCTCTCTCTGCCCCCCTCCCTTCCTTGCTTTCTTTCTCAATATTAAAAAAAAAGAAAAGAAAAAAAAGTACATATAGAATTTGCACCTGATAATTTAGTGAAATCAAACACAGAGGAAACAACTAACCTCCTGGTAAATAAAATTAATTTAGTAAAACAAAACTTATGGCCTGAAGCCATAAGTTGCAAATGTGGTCACTGTTAATATTGCCATGATTGTATCAGACATTGCAAAAAAAAAAAAACCAATAACCACCCACATGACTATGTTCATGTGCTTATTTACATGAAGAGTTAAGACAAATCAGATTTGACACAATAAGCCATTTTATTTATTTTATTTTATTATTCTTTTTTGAAGGTGACAACAATTTTATTTTTCCCTGGGACGCTGGTGGCTCCGGGTCTGATGCATCCTCAAGGTTTTCTTATGCTTCTGGTCCAGCACTTGGGCCATGTAGTTCTCCTGCTGCTTCTGGATCTGTTAGTCAGACATGTGATTTCTGAAGATCTGTTTCTGCTGGCTGATAACTTGCTGCAACTCCTTAATCTCATTCTCTTTGCCATTAAGTATATCTTCTTGCTTTATAATGTGAGACTCAGTTTTATTGCACTTGTGATGAGCTGGTCCTTCTTACTGGATTCCTGCAGGGCTCTGCACTTGACACTGGAGAGCGCCTTTTCAAAAACCAGCTTCTCTTTCTCCAGTTGTTTAAATAGTACCTTTGCCTCTCTGAGGGCAAACTGAAACTTCTCCTCTTCCTTGGCCAAAAGGACCTTGGTCTTGGCATGGGCAGCTTTCTCTTCCATCAGCTTCTTCTCCACTGCCTGGAACTCTTCTTTACTGACAAAATTTTCCTCCTGGAGAACCATCACATTCCTCAGCTGGTGAATCAGTTCCTCCTGAGATTCGACCATGTCCCACAGTTGATCGAAAGCAAGACACACTGATCCTGACCCCTCCTGCAACCACCTGAGGGGGGTCGCCTACCCCCCTCCCCCCACCAGCTCCACAATAAGCCATTTTAAAGATGCATTGGATGGCACAGCTTTACATCCTGGCATAAGGAACTTTAGTTTCTAACAGCGGTCTGTGGCAGTTAGAATAGGGACGGCCAAATTCCCTAGGCTAAGAATGTGAAATGCACACAAGGCAGATAGAGGTGGAATCGTCTAAAAAAGGAAGATTTGCTTTCTTGGAGTTGTTCACCATCTTGTCATTAGTCTCACTTGCTCTAAGTACCCACGTTGTTCTGCATTCCTGGGTTTTCATCAAGTTCCAGGAACTGGTCTTTGTTTAGAGCAATGTTCCAATGTTCGTCATGCAAATGTGGTTTTGCTTTGAATAAGATTTCAATGTATTTGCTGCTTCACAGATACTTCAAAGCATCTGTGCATCATGCAAACCCAGTTTGGGGAACCTCATGAATTCTGAAATGGGTCATGCTGTTAAACAAGAAAGCTTGTCAGAACCTCTTTTGTATTCCTACTTCCAACTTTTATTTTTTTGCCATTTGCGAAATATCCAAGTTTTCAGTAATTTTCCAGCTACTGAATGGAATTTCTTTTTCATGACCCGCAAATATGCAACCTGAAAGGATGCTTAACTTGACCCAACGACTTCTCAAGGGTAAGATAATAACAACACCTGCCCCCTCCCCTCCACCACATTTTGTTACTAGGGTTTGGACAGCTTTGGCTACCTATCATAACCAGAGTCATTGTTCTGTGTGTGCCTTTCATTTGGCACATAGAACATCATAGTTCCTGCTGGGAGACATATGGAGTCTTTTTGAGGAAGTAAAATATTCCCAAAGTGCTAACAAGCAGAAGCTGACTGAATTCAAACAAAGTCCTGGCATTCCAAATCATGCAGTGGTGTGCAGGTCAAGAAACCCCTGAGTGTGGGGGGATTTAGCCTCGATCACCTACCTGCATGGAAACAGCTCACCTCTGCCGCACACAGTTCACCAGGACACACAGTTCTCTGGCCTTCATAATACACCAGTGCTGGTCTTGTAGGATTCAGAGATAACTTGCCAACTACAAATACATGCAGACAATCATGCACCATGGGGAGTGCCCCACACTGGCGGAGACTTGTATCCATTTGTGATTTCTATTGTCCCAGCATGATCTGCAGTGTTACCTATTTATCTTCTAAAGGAATCTGACAGATCTCATTCCAAAATGAGAATCTCGTCCCTCCTAGTTGAGGATCACTGCTTTATCTATGGTATGTGGAGAGGAGAGGAAAGGGGAAAGAAGGAGGAGGAGGCCTAGAATATGGATTTCTTACTTTTTCAAGTGAGTCAAGTCCTGAAGGACATGGTCTTCTAAAGCAAAGTTGGTATTATATTCAAACCCAGTGTTTTAAAATAAGAATTACTAATTGGTTTTTTTTTCATATAAATGCGTGTAAACACTGTAAATATCTGGCCCATCAGAATCCTGATCACCTTAGTCAGGTTGGACTATTACAACAAAACACCACAGACTTGGCTTAAATATTAAGCATTAATTTCTTATAGTTCTGAAGGCTGGAAGTTGAAGATCAAGGTGCTGGAAGATTCCTTGCATGGGGAAGGCCCTCTTCCTGGGTTGCAGACAGTTACCTTCCTGCTGTGTCATCACTTGGAGGAGAGGTGGGCGGGTGGCCCTAATAAGGCCACTGATCCCATCATGGGAGCTCCACCCTTACCACCTCATCTAAACCTGATCACTTCCCAAAGCCCTATCTCGTAATATCATCCCTTTGGCAGTTAGAGCTTTAACAAATGAAATCTAGGAGACACATTCAGTTCCATAACAATGCTGAACTTTTCTTCCAGGGAAACAATCAAGTATTTAGCAGGTGGGCAAATTGTGCCCTAGATTCCTATTCATTTCCCCTTGAGAATATCTGCCTTTCAGAGATCCCATCCCACCACACCAAGGGATGTGCCAGCCCAGTTAGCAAAAGGACACAGCTCCTTCGACCAAGGAGACACATCAAGAAGTCAGATCTGACTGTTTTTTCCACCCAGTTTCACCCACTCAGGTGTCCATCTCTGCCCTATGAGATGGGTTCTCTGGAGCAAACACTCAGCAAACTGCCACGAGTAAGGAAAGCTATGTCCCGGCCCTTGCTCCGCCCTCACGTGCTTTTAAAAAGTTGTTAGCTCCAGGCACCTAAGTGGCTCAGTCAGTTAAGTGTCTAACTTTGGCTCAGTCATGATCTCATGGTTCTTGAGTTTGAGCCATGTGTCAGGCTCTGTGCCAATCAGAGCCTGGAGCTTGCTTCAGATTCTGTGTCTTCCTCTCTCTCTGCCCCTACCCTGTTCACACTCTGTCTTTCTGTCAAAAATAAACATGAAGAAAAATTTTCTAAAAGTTGCCTTTTGGGGGCACATGCACCCCAATGTCTATAACAGCACTGTCAACAAAAGCTAAGTATGGAAAAAGCCCAAATGTCTATCGATGGATGAATGGATAAAGAAGATATGATACACACACACACACACACACACACACACACACACACACGAGTATTACTTGGCAATCAAAAAGAATGAAATCTTGCCATTTGCAGATCTGTGGATGGAACTAGAGGATATTATGCTAAGCCAAATTAGTTAGAGAAAGACAAATATCATAGGACTTCACTCATATGAGGCCTTTAAGATATCAAAAAGATGAACATAAGGGAAAGGAAGCAAAAATAATATAAAAAACAGGGAGGGGGATGAAACATAAGAGACTCTTAAATATAGAGAACAAACAGAGGGTTACTGGAGAGGTTGTGCGAGGTGGGATGGGTAAGGAGCATTAAGGAATCTACTCCTGAAATCATTGTTGCACTGTATACTAACTTGGATATAAATTTTAAAAAATAAATTAAAAAAAATTTTAAGTTAGCTTTTGGACCTGCACTTCCTCACGTGTAGAAGAGTTGGATCCAGCAGTGTCTCCAATGGTAGAGAGGAGTCAACCGACCTAAGGCCTCTGGGATGAAACCCAAAGAACCATTCTGTTAGTGGGTATCTTTCTTTTTGAAGACTTACATTTTTATTTTTAAAACATGTGAGAATTTTTCATTATACTCTATAACATATATGTTTATTTTAATATTAATGTCTTAAATCACTTCTCATGAAATAAAGTTAATGTTCCATTTTCTTCCTATGGAGATATCTTTATGAAGATAAAGGAGGGGCTGCAAGCCAAGGAATGTCGGCAGCTGCCGGAAGCTGAAAAGGGCAAGGAAACATATTCTCCCCTGAGAAATGGAGGCTTCCCTGAGCCTGTTGATATTTTTATCTGAGCCCAATAAAATTAATTTTTAATTTCTGACCTCCAAAACTCTAAGAACGAGTCTATGTTGTTTTATGCCACTGAGTCCGTGGTGGTAATTTAAGAACAGCAATAGAAAACTATTACCATTGATATCAAAGCCCACATTAATTTTGGCACTTATCCCCATTGGTAGAAATTCTTGTTTATATGTTCATTCTTTTATGCATTGCTAAGTTAATGAGAAAAACAACAGCAGCTCTCATTGAGCCATTTTCCCGATTCACAAAGGAAAATGCACTGTATGGGTGTTCATCTGATTCCATTTTACTGTCCCCATCTGGTTAATGGCCTCACCTCTTCCACTTTTTCCCTAAAGGAGAGTTAGTGAGAAAAGAAGTGTTTGCAAATATGCATGGATAGTCAGTAACCCCAGGTGGCCCCGGCATGTCAGAGGACATGCTCATCTATTGGCATGAGTGTCTCTGTTGACACACTTGGTCAAAAGAACAGCAGATCATGACCCAGCATGCCTGTCTTAGCTGGCTTTCCACTCAGCTGGAGTTAAGGGGGCCACCTCAGTCTGTTCTCATTGCTGTGACTAACACAAAGTGGGCAGCTCATCAACAGCAGACACTTATTCTCATGGTTCTGGAGACTAGATGTTTGAGAGCAGAGCACCAGCATGGTCCAGTTCTGGTGACAACCCTGTTCAGAGTTGCAGATGCTGACTTCTCACTGTGGCAAAAAAAAGAGTTCTAAGGTCTCTTTTATAAGGGCACTAATCCCATATTCAGGAAGGCTCCATCATCTTAACTTATCTCCCAAAGGTCCCATCTCCTAACATTAGCACATTGGGGGGCAGGACTTCAACATATGAATTTGGTGGGGGGACACAGACATTCCCGGGGCGAGGGGCAACCTCTGACTCCAGTCTCATTCCTGGGTTCTCACTCTAATTTCTCTTGGAATAATTTAACTGATTTATCATACATAACTTTCACTTTGTTTTCATTTATGGTAACAAAAATTTTAAGGAAAAGGTGGAATAGAGCAAAATTTTGTAGAGTATGACTAATTGTAAGTGTGCTTTTCAATAAGTTGAAATGTTTATTATTTAAATTTTTTCATGGGGCACCTGGGTGGCTCAGTCAGTTGAGTGTCCAACTTCGGCTCAGGTCATGATCTCACAGTTCATGGGTTCGAGCCCCACGTCGGGCTCTGTGCTAACCACTAGCTCAGAGCCTGGAGCCTGCTTTATTTTATTTTATTTTTTTTCTGTTTTCTTTTTTTTAAAATAGTTTATTGTCAAATTGGTTTCCATACAACACCCAATGCTCTTCCCCATAAGTGCCCTCCTCCATCACCACCACCTCTTTTCCCTCCTCCCCCTTCAACCCTCAGTTCGTTTTCAGTATTCAACAGTCTCTCAAGTTTTGCGTCCCTCTCTCTCCCCAACTCTCTTTCCCTCTTCCTCTCCCCCTGGTCCTCCATTAGGTTTCTTCTGTTCTCCTGCTAGACCTATGAGTGCAAACATATGGTATCTGTCCTTCTCTGCCTGACTTATTTTGCTTAGCATGACACCCTCGAGGTCCGTCCACTTTGCTACAAATGGCCAGATTTCATTCTTTCTCATTGCCATGTAGTACTCCATTGTATATATATACCACATCTTCTTGATCCACTCATCAGGTGATGGACATTTAGGCTCTTTCCATGTTTTGGCTATTGTTGACAGTGCTGCTATGAACATTGGTGGCGCCTGCTTTAGATTCTGCGTCTCTTTCTCTCTCTGCCCCTCCCCTGTTCATGCTCTGTCTCCCAAAAATAAATAAATGTATAATAAAAATGTTTAATAAAAAATGAAATTTTTCATAATGGGACATTTGAAACATATCTAAAAGTAGAAAGAACAGCATAAGGAACCCCCTTTACCCATCACCCAGCTTTAATAATTAGCAATACATGGCTGGTCCTATTCATCCCCCTGGCCACCACTGGAGTAGTTGAAAGCAAGTTCCAAATGCCATTTCACCAGTAAATACTTATGTGATAATTTTAGAGTTTAGTTGATATAAATAGCACAAAATTCAAAAGACAGTAAGCAAAATTGGGAAGAGGTTAAGTCATGATGCTCCCCCATCCTCCTCCTCCCATCAAGCCCTGCTCCCAGAGGCAGTGACTATAACTAGTTTCTAACTACAGCTGATGCTTGAATGCAGTGGTTGGGGGCTCTGGCCTCCCATGTAGTCAAAGATCTGAGTATAACTTTGGACTCCCCCAAACTTAACTACTAATAGCCCACTGTTGACTGGAAGCCTTTCTGAAAATATAAATGGTCAGTTAACACATATTATGTATATGTGTTATACACTATATTCTTATGATAATGTAAGCTAGAGAAGAAAAATGTTGTTAAGTAAATCATTAGGAAGTACAGTTACAGTTCTGTAGGGTATTTATTTAAAAAATGTTCATATTTAAATGGATCCATGCACTTCAAATCCATGTTGTTCAAGGGTCAACTGTAGCTGTGGTATTTATGTATGTATTTACATTTTATTTATAAGTAATCGCTACACCTAACATGGCACTCAAACGCACAACCCCAAGATCAAGAGTCACACACTCCCTGACTGAGCCAGCCAGCCAGGCCCCCCTGTAGCTCTTCTAAATGGAGGCACCACTTAGTCCTGCCTGCAAGGAGATTTCTCTTGAGAAATTGGCATCTAAATAGATAGACTGAACTATCACTTAGTATATTTCATCGATGGCACTTCTGGTAAGAACAGTTACATTGGACTATGTACTGGGCACATTGTAGATCAATTAATATCTGTGGCTTGATGAATCCTGGGAGCTAAAGATGGATGTTACTCAGAACTGAAATTTCAAGCACCCATTTTGCACTGATCTGTTTTGGCCATACATGGAACATGAGAACCAGCACAGCACCTTGCAGTTTAGTTGAGCCCTGGGAGATGGGCGAATTAAGCCCAGGGAAGTCAAACTTGTGGCAGAGAATTAGAACCTCATTCTGCATCTACTGCTCTGTCCACTGTGCCCTGAATTCCTCCCCAGCCTGTCCTTGTTGGAGCCTTAGATGTACTCCCATTACCATCATCCACAATTAAAGGCAGATGCTTCATTCTTTTAAATTTGTCCTTGGAGAAGGAATCCTTATGGTGTTTGATGGAGCAGCCAGTAGTGTGTTTTACATGCCAGAGCTGGCCATGGAAAATTCTTCCCAGGATTCAAGGCACTCTCAAACAGAACCCATCCAGCAAAACATTGCCAAGGGCCCACAACGGGCTTTACTACTTTCTGCTGACTGAACACAGGTCTCATCTGTGCAGCACTGAAGAGTTTCTATAGTTCCCTGACATCCAGCATTTCACTTGTTTCTCTTCCTTTAAGACGAATATTTATAACCGTGGTTTTACATAACAGAAAGTTAAGATTCAGCCATCCTAAGTGACCAGCCCAAGGACGTGTAGTCAAAGAGGGGCAAAACTGGGGTGCCTGGGTGGCTCAGTCAGTTAACCCGCCAACTTCGGCTCAGGTCATGATCTCACAGTTTGTGGGTTTGAGTCCCGCATCAGGCTCTGTGCTGATGGCTCAGAGCCTGGAGCCTGCTTCGGATTCTGTGTCTCCCTCTCTCTCTGCCCCTCTCTACTCATGCTGTTTCTGTCTCAATAATAAATAAAAACATAATAAATAAATAAATCTTAAAAAGAAGGGCAAAACTAGCACTTAAATGATGGCCTGTAGCCCCCAGCCTGGTTCTTCACCTTCACGGCTGCCTCAGATACAAAATGGGGTGAATGTCTCTATTTAAGGAGAATATATAAAACTTGACCACTGTTTTGGAAGCCCACACAGTATGTGTTTGTCCTAGCACTGATTCTAATTTAGTAATTTTGGAAAGGGCCAGTCCAGCAGGGGGAATATTGGGAGTGTGGGGAATTACAAGCAGTTTCTATTTCTGGAGCATGAAATGGGAGTTGGGAAGCAGTGAGCACGGGAGCTGGCGAGGTGGGCAGGAGCCACCTCATGGAGGAGGGCTTTGTACATTATGAGGAACTTGGATTTTATCCTCTCGCTAGCAGATGAGAAGCCACTGAGGACTTCAAAGCAAGGAATAATATGGAAATATTTGCCTTTTAAAAGGTCATTTGGTGGCCATGAGGAAGATGAACTGAGGATACCAGGACCAGGGGCAGAAGGATCAACCATCAGGCCACACATTGACCAAATTTGATGGGGCGAGGGGCTGGGATGGTAAGGAACACAAGGCCTCAAGGTTCAAGTCACAGAGCCCATGGGAAAGGCGAATTTATTTGCCTCCTCACATTACCGTGCAGAATGTGGCACTGTTCTAGGGTTGAACTTTTATTGAAGAAAAACCGAAGACATAATGAATAAACAACAAAATGCACAGGTGTTGAGTGTTCAGCCTGATGAGTTTTGACAACTGTATAACCATGTGACCACAAGGATGCTGGCTGACAGGTAATTCCAGGTACAGACACTGTGAAAAGCAAGCGACGTTTTTCTTTGTTTTCCTGCCATACACCTAAGACACACTGTCATGGGACGATACCAGCATTTCAGCCTTCTGAGTTCTTTCTTTTCCCCAATCTTCTATATGAGCTAGGGAAAACAAAAGCAGAAGGGACAGGAACAAACACCAGTTGAGTAAACTGCCTGCCCAGTGGTGACAAGTATCAAGGGATTAACCCTCCCAGTAGTAGCCTGAGGGAGAATGGTGCCCAGGAGACCAAATTTTCTGTGTTGTTAGACAAAGCAAACAGCTAGAGGCCACATATAATGGACATTTCTTCTTTTAGAAAGAGACAGAGAGAGAGCATGAGTGATAGAGGGAGAGAAAATCTCAAGGCAGGCTCCATGCCCAGTTTAGGGCCCAACGTGGGGCTCAATACCATGACTCTGAGATCATGACCTGAGCCAAAATCAGGAGTCAGCCACCTAACTGACTGAGCCACCCAGGCACCCCAACAATGGGCATTTCTTAGAAACTCCCAGCCCACAGTGTTCACCCATGAGCACTCCTGGTGAGGACCTCTGAAATAGTGACAGAGCAATGCTCATCACATCCTATAAGCACAAGATCAGGATGGAGTTTGGCCCAGGTGAACAACAGCCAGGGAGAGAGGCAACCTCTGCATTGCTCAAGTGAGGAGCACTGCTGGGTCACAGAGGGCTCAAGAGAGAGCTAGGGCCTCCACATGAGACCTGAAATGCCAGGACTCCCCCATGGTAAGGTCCTTAGGTGAAGGCCGCAGTGCAGCTAATGAACCTCCTGGCTACAGCTGACATGGAAAAATGCCTCAGGAGCTGAAGTTTAAAGCTATGGAAGCATGACAGTTCTAGGTATAACGTGGCTAAAAATTGTTTAAATGGCTCATATTTCCTACTGGACAGTGACATGTAGAAAAATGAACCTGGACCACTTTCTTACACCATACACAAAAATAAACTCAAAATAGATAAAATACCTAAACCTAAGACAGGAGGCCATCAAAATCCTAGAGGAGAAAGCAGACAAAAACCTCTTTGACCTTGGCTGCAGTAACTTCTTACTCAACATGTCTCCGCATGCAAGGGAAACAAAAGCAAAAATGAACTATTAGGACCTCATCAAGATCCAAGCCTTCTGCACAGTGAAGGAAACAATCAGCAAAACTAAAAGGCAATGAACGGAATGGGAGAAGATATTTGCACATATCAGGTAAAGGGTTAGTGTCCAAAATCTATAAAGAACTTACCAAAGTGTGCACCCAAAACAGAATAATTCAGTGAAGAAATGGGCAAACAACATGAATAGACACTTTTCCAAAGAAGACATCAAGATGCTACCAGACACATGAGAAAATGCTCAACATCACTCATCATCAGGGAAATACAAATAAAAACCACAATGAGATACCACCTCACACCAGTCAAAATGGCTAAAATTAACAACTCAGGCAACAAGAGATGTTGGCAAGGATGTGGAGAAAGAGGACCTCTAATGTACTGATGGTAGGAATACAAACTGGTGCAGCCACTCTGGAAAACAGTATGGAGGTTCCTCAAAAAGTTAAAAATAGAACGACCCTACAACCTAGTAATTGCACTACTAGGTATGTATCCAAGGGATACAGGAGTGCTGTTTCAAAGGGGCACATGTACCCAATGTTTATAGCAGCACTATTGACAATAGTCAAAGTTTAAAAAGAGCCCAAATGTCCATCAGTGGGTGAATGGATAAAAAAGATGTGATACACACACACACACACACACACACACACACACACACACACACACACACTGGAGTATTACTCAGCCATCAAAAAGAATGAAATCTTGCCATTTGCAACTACGTGGATGGAACTAGAGGGTATTATACTAAGCCAAATTAGCCTTTCAGGGAAAGACAAATATCATATGACTTCACTCATATGTGGAATTTCAAATACAAAACAGATGAACATAAGAGAAGGGAAGCAAAAGTAATACAACAACCGGGAGGAGGACAAAACAGAAGAGACTCTCGAATACAGAGAACAAACTAAGGGTTTCTGGAGGGATAATGGGAGGGGGATGGGCTAAATGGGTAAGGAAGACACTTGTTGGGATGAGCACTGGGTGTTTTACATAGGGGATTGGTCGTTGAAATCTACTCCTGGAATCATTATTGTACCATATGCTAACTACCTTAGATATAAATTTTTTTTAATGGCCCATATTTCCTGATAGCCTTGTGAGATGGTTCAGCTGCAGGGTCATCTTTACTTGAGTCATACCAAAGAGCTCAGTTTTTCAGTTTTTTGTCTCGATGACAGATTTGCTATTTTTAAAATGTCACAGAACAAATAGAACTATAAGTTATGCTTCCTGGTCTTTTGTGGCTCATTTCATGTTCATTGGACAGTTCCAATATGTTTGTGTGATTGAGAAATAGATTTTAGACAGAGGAAGTAAGAATTATTGTAGAGGCCTGCTGAAAAGGCACTAACTACCCAAGTGTTGGGGTTGGAGGGGCTCCAAGAGAAGCAGGCCTGGAAAGAGTTTCTCTTAAATCCTCAATGGGTTTCTGTGCAGATACTTTTTTTTCGAGCAGGATGGCAGCAAATTGGACTTTGCTTTGTGATGACAGCTATTCAGGAGTTTGGGTACCTGGCAAGGAAATTCTATAAGGTTTCAGTGACATTTAGAAGAATTCTCACAACATATTGTCAAATAAAAAATAACATTTTATTCTGATCCAGTTTTGTAAGAAAAAGTGTATAAAGTATATAGGTGGATTTGTGTTGAGAGAAAAAGACTGAGAGAGCATTTTATTACTTAGGATTTGGGGCTGTGGAGAAGAGGCTCACCAAGATTTCTAAAAAAAAAAAAAAAAAAAAAAGACAGGCTCATTGCAAGGGAACACCTGCACAAAGATACAGGAGAAGAAGCTGGGAACCATCAGGAGTGAGGCTTACTCTGGAATCAAGGCAGGTCCAGAGGCCTCAGCAACAGAAGCAGGAGCTACTGAGGTTTGGGTCTGCTGCTGTGACTGATCAGCTTCTTCATAATCTCTTCTGGAACTTCTCGCTCCTTCTCACACCTTCTTACATTTCCTGTGCCTTCACAAAATCTGGCTTGCACAGGACCCATCAGGCCTGTGCTGGTCCTCCTGTTGTTATTCTATCAGACAGCCCCCTCCCCACCCGCCTCCTCACCCCCCTGGAGCCACCATTCTCCCAGCAGCTCCTGGTTCTAATACCCAGGGAAGAATAGTTATACCCCACCATGTTTGTGCCCAGCTGATGGAAATTAATTAGTCTGCCTTGGGATGCTTGTGCTCCCTGTTCTGCTTACAAAGACCAAGGTCATACGAGTTACTTTGATTTAGCTCTTCAGTCCTTGTGGCCAGTGGGGCAACTTAGGGTGTAATCAGATCATGCACATGTTAGCCTGACCAAAACGTGAATGATAGAAAAAGCAGCAGCTCCAGGTGGGTAACGTGGCACCCTTCTTTGGTGCACAGTCACCGCTGACAGGCTCTGGACAAAGTGGACGCACCTTCCGTGTCTGGCAGAAGGTGCCGGCAACCGCATGTTACTTGCCGCTGTCAAGCTCCGTGTCCAGTCCGGGCTTGAAGCACCCAGATGAGAACCCCAAGCCTCGACTGCCAGGCCTATCCGCTCAGTTTTCCTGTTTTCCAGAAGAAATATCTGACATTGAGACTGATTGAAATATGTGTTGTTTTATTTTTAATCTATTTTACGAGCCCCTTATTTACAGGAAAATCAAGCATTAAATGAAAATGTGGATGTTTGTTTTTCTTTTTACCTAGGCATGGAAAACAGAAAAGGAGAGAGAAAAATGACAAAAAGCCATGATGTTAGGTGATCCATGTGCATGAGAGGAAGTGAGCACCCCTCATTCCACTGATACAGATTTCTATGCAGCCACAGGGAAAGGCAGAGGCTCTGCTGCCCGAATTTCGTCATCAGAACTACTGAACACCTGCACTCCTTGAATTTCATTCAAGATTCCTAATCAATAAGAGAATGTGTCCTTTCAAGAGGTCACATCTATTTCTGGAGCCTGGAGCATGAGCCATGGAGCATCCTGCCACTGGCCCCAGGAATCACTTGAGTCTGTGCTCTGGGCCCTTCTGGGAGGAGCTCTTTGTTCTGAGTTCTGTGCTTGTGTAAACAGGTCCCTAGGAGGAAATCTGGCATGTCTATTCAGAACAGCTCACAAAAGGGAGAGTTGTAAACACTTGGATAGACAAGGTTTGCTTTAATAAATTAACAATTACCTTAAAATGATTACACTCTCGTGCCTCCTCCTCCCCACCCTGGGGGTTCTGGGTCCTGCCAACTGCACTGAGCTCTTTATAAAACTGGCAACAGCCAGGAAATTACAAGTCAAGAATGTAATGGAGACCCCATTATTGGGGTGGGAGGAAGAGGGGACATAGAAAAGCAGCGAAAGGCAGTAGTACCACAGATTATAAATGAAGCAATAGATGTGAACTACTGGTTAGTATGTTTTATATGATCACAGTCTTCCTAAAGAACTTCTCATGGAATTTTAAAATTTAGGTTTGGAGTTTCTTGCTGGTATTTTTATTGATTCTGATTAGTTTAAGGAAGTGGAATGCATCTGTTGAAATGAATGCAATGGGGGTGCCTGGGTTGTTCAGTTGGTGGAGTGTACGAGTTGGGCTCGAGCCATGATCTCATGGTTCGTGAGTTCGAGCCCCATATAGGGCTCTGTGCTGACAGCTCAGAGCCTGAAGCCTGCTTTGAATTCTGTCTCCCTCGCTCTTGGTCCCTCCCCTGCTAGTGCTCTGTTTTTCTCTCTCAAAATAAACAAATATTTAAAAAATTTAATAAATGAATGTGATGGACTGAACTCCTGTATCAGGACAAAGAAGTAAATGGCACAAGAGACATGACTACCTGGCCTAAAATCTTCCTGTTCAAATCTTAGATCCTATTTGGAAACAATTAGAATTTGAGAGTAAAAATAGGTCATTATCCATCAAAGATCAACAGATGGAGGTTATTAGTTATAATCAAGACTCCCTATAAGCAGTTTGTCATGTTAACATTCTTACTAGAGACTGTGGGTACCTAGTCACTCATCGAGACACATTTTTGCTGCTAAACTGGATTTTTTGGAAAAAATATCTGCTCGTGTCTTTTTAAAATTCAAATTGTATTTAAGGCAATGCATTCTGATGGCTCACAATCCTTTTTTTTTTAATGTTTTATTTATTATTGAGACAGAAACAGAGCATGAGTGGGGGAGGGTCAGAGAAAGAGGGAGACACAGAATCCAAACCAGGCTCCAGGGCTCTGAGCTGTCAGCACAGAGCTCGATGCAGGGCTTGAACTCACAAATCATGAGATGGTGACCTAAGCCAAAGTTGGCAGTTTAACCAACTGAGCCACCCAGGTGTCCCTGATGGCTCACAATTCAAAAGGTATAAAAAGTCTCCTTCCTACCTGTCCCTCTCATTTCCTCTCCCTGGAGGCAGCCAATGTTTTCATTTTTCTTGTGAATCCTTCCAGATACTTCACTGTTTCTAGTTTTTGTTTCTGTCTTTAATTTTTTAAGTAGGCCCCATGCCCAATGTGGGTCTTGAACTCATGACCCTGAGATCAAAAGTCTCATGCTCTACTGGCTGAGCCAGCCAGGCACCCCCAGATATTTACTTGCACACAAGCAAATATGTACATAAATTTTTCTGTTTTACACAAACTGTAGAATATTGTATATAGTTCTATATCTTGTTTTTTCTGTTAACAGCATATCTTAGAGAGTATCCACTATTCTTCACGGTTATTCCATTATAAGGAAGTATCATCACTCAGTCAATTACCACTGTTGGACACTTAGGGCTAATATTTTGTATTATAAACAATGTTCAGTGGATGCCCTTGTGAGCAATGTCTGTAGGATAAACTTCTAAATATGAAATAACTGGATCAATGCATATCCACCAAATCCACCCTTCCCTACAGACAGATTGTGGAGAACTGCATTCCCACAATGGCACATGACTGGTTTCCCACAACCTCCTCAATGTAAGGTGCTACATGACTCTTTGAACGTTGCAAATTTCATAGCTGAAAAGTGTTGATCATTGTCAATTTTGCTGAATGAAAATGGCATTTCCATGCGTTTATTTCATGTGTTCATATTCTGATTTGCATTTCTCAAATGTTGAGAGAGGTTAGGAATCTTTTTTCAACAGTCAATTTATATACTTCAACTATTTTATTATCAGGTTGTTATTCTTTTTCTTCCTGACATGAAAAACATTTTCCAATTTATCATGTCTTTTTCATTGTTTATGTATCTCTGTTTTATTACCCAAATTTAAGTTTTGGCTTTGTAGTAATGTACCAATTTCTCTTTACTGGCTGTAAAACTTTTAAATTATAATTAAAATGACCTTTCTTAACCTAAGATTAAAAAGAATTCCCTTTCTTGGGGTACTTTTGTGGTTTAATTTTTTGTATTTATAGTAATTTTTTAAATGTTTTATTTATTTTTGATACAGAGAGACAGAGCATGAGAGGGGGAGGGGCAGAGAGAGAAGGAAACACAGAACCGGAAGCAGGCTCCAGGCTCTGAGCTAGCTGTCAGCACAGAGCCTGACATGGGGCTCGAATCCACGAATGTGAGATCTGACCTGAGCTGAAGTTGGAGGCTTAACCGACTGAGCCACCCAGGCGCCCCTGTATTTATAGTAATTTTTTCATGTCTATTTACCTATTTATTTAGAGAGAGAGTGCAAGCATGGGAGGGACCAGGGGAAGGGGACAGAGGATCTGAAGCAGGCACAAACTGTGAGATCATGACCTGAGTCGAAGTTGGACAGTCAACTGACTGAGCCACCCAGGTGCCCCACTAAATATACATTTTTATATTGAAAAGTAAATGTTCAGACTTCTATCTTGAGCAATTTAACATCCTGGAAAAAAAATTTAGATAAAAAATAACAGGAAATGCTATCCAACATAACAACTTTTTAAAAAACATATATACCTGCACTTGTGAAAAATTAAGGGAAGTCCCTACATTGGAAAAGAAAAACTTGATGCTGAAGCTAAAAGCCACACTGGCATTGATGTTACTCTTCCTCCTCAGAGTATTAGCTGATCTCCAGTAAATAAGAGACAAGTTTTAAGGAGGTCAGAAGACAAGACAAGGCTTAGGCCTGCACGAAGTAGGGACTATAGGTTGGAGGCCCTTTCCTACCTCCCACGATGCTGAGACTAGTCCAAAAAAGCAAGGACTGGAAAAAATTCTCCCTCTGACAGTAGGAGAACAAAGGACAAAAGAAAAACTGTATTTGTTTGGGATCTAGATGAGGCAAGTGTCTTCTTGAGAGTTCATGACCATGAGCATGCCTTGGTGCTGCTCTGGAGTTCAAATTCTACTATCAATCTATGCTTAATCCTACAAATCTAGAAATTCACTCAAGGATTTCTGGTCTGGTAACACCCTGGAGCAGCTGCATACGTGGAAAAAAAAGTCTTCCCAGAAAGTATATACCTACAACCCAGGTCTCCTAGGAATGGCACAAAGCCTTTACCCCCCAAAAGTATAAAATATATGGAGAAAGAGGCCACCATGAGTAAAACAGACATAAAAAGTTTAACCACTGGAATCAAAAATATCAGAATATTACTCTGGCAAATCTTTCCCTGCAACAACTATCTAAGGGTACCATTACTGTCTGATTAATTGCCTACTTCCTTTGACCATCCAACCCCTAAACACACATTCTACAAGCTGAGAGATGCTCCAAATAAAATTGTCCCACCACTAAAAACTCAAACTCCCACAGCTTCCTGCCAATAACAATCTAGACTTTGATTCTACCAATAGGTGCTTTATTCCCCCAATACTAACAAGTATGCATTTGAAAAGCTTGATAATGAGAGCCTCAATTTATTCTCTTAAGAAAATAAAAAATTCCTCAACAAAGTAGATTTAGAGGGAACAAACCCCAACATAATAAAGGCCTTAAATAAAAAGCCCAACATAACCAACAACATACTCATGGGGAAAAACAAAACTTTTCCCCTAAGGCAGCAACAAAATAGGGATGTCCACTCTCACCACTGTTATTGAATATCATACTGAACATCCTGTCCACACTAATCAGACAAGAAAAATAAATAAAAGGCATCCAAATTGGTAAGGAAGAAGTAAAATGCTTGCTATTTGCAGATGACATGATATCATATATAGAAAACCCAAAAGACTCAACCAAAAAAAAAAAAAGCTAAAACTGATAAATGAATTCAGTAAGGGTGCCAAATACAAAATCAATGTAGAGAGATTTGTTGCAGAAAGAGAAATTAAGACGATAATCCCATTTACAATTGCAAAAAGAATAAAATACCTAGAAATAAACTTAACCAAGAGGTGAAAGACCTATACTCTGACAATTATAAAAAATTGATGAAAGAAATTGAAGACAATAAAAACAGATAGAAAGGCATTCCATGTTTATGAATTGGAAGAACAACTATTGTTAAAATGTCTATACTGCTCAGTGGGGAAGATAGTGGCAGATTAGCAGGACCCTAGGCTCACCTCCTCCTACAAATACAACTAGATAACAAATCATCCTATATATCCCAGAAATTGACCTGAAGACTGGCAGAACAAACTCCACGACCAAAGGTAAAGAGGAGGCCACATGGAAGAAGGTAGGAAGTGCAGAGATGCAGTTTGGGAGAGAAACAGACCACGGTTGCTATGGTGGGGAGGAAGCCATGGTCACAGAGAAAGGGGATAGACAGACTAACACATAGGGGAGCACACAGGGAAAATGAATTCCCAATAGCAACTGGTTTGGAAATTAAGACTTAAAGCCTAGAGTTTTAAGAGTCAGCGAGCCTGACTGTGATAGAACCTGGAGGCAGGCAAACACCTGTGGACATACTTGGAAACAGCGTTCTGAAGAGCACCTAAGGCACACAGTGGGGAGGTTATTCACTCATCTCAGAGCATGTCCCAGAGAGGCAGTGTTCAGAGAGACCTCTCTGGGGACAAAGGAACTGGCAGGTACCATGTGCCTGCCCTGCCCCTCAGCATAAGCACAGGGCCACCTGCAGGAACTAGCACCAAGCCCCGCCACCCAGACGCCCCAGGGGAACCACCTGTCCCAGTCATGCTTGTCTAGGTCCCAGTGCAGGCAACCCCAAAAGATGAGCCCAAACCCTCATGTGTGTTAAGCACCACATCTACTGATGGAGTTTTGCTGAGCCTTAATTCTGGTGGCAGTGGGCACAGGTCTCATTTCACAAACAGACCAGAGCACACCTAGTTAAAACACCCCACATTCAGACCAGGGACAAAACATTGCTCACAATAGGCAAAGAGAGCCTCTGCAGATGACTGGCCTGAAGAATAAAGTGGTCAGGACAAAACAGCCGAGCATACACAGCACACCTTGGAGACAGTCGTGGAAGTACCAGGCCCTGGGGAATGGGGGACATGACATGGCAGGATACTACAGGACCTCCTCTTCATAAGGCCATTACCCTCAATAACAGGAGATGTAGCTGACTTTGCAAACACACAGAAATGGGCACAGAGACTTAGATAAAATGATAAGATGAGAAATTTATCCCAAATGAAAGAACAAGACCACAGCCAGAGATCTAAGTGAAACAGATATAAGTAAGTAATATACCTGATAGAGAATTTAAAGGAATGATCATAATGATACTCATTGGACTGGAGAAAAAAGGGAAGACATGAGTGAGACGCTTGACACAGAGATAAGGAATAACATAGCAGAGATAAAAGGCTCAATAAATGAAATGAGAAACACACCTGATACTTGTAGATGAAATATCCAACAAAGATTTAGTATCCAAAATACATAAAAACTTATATAACTCAATATCCAAAAAACAAATGATGTAACTAAAAAATAAAAGAAACAAACAGACGTTTCTCTAAAGAAGGCAACCAGATGGCCAACAGACACACGAAAAAGATGCTCAATATCGCTCATCATTAGTGAAATGCAAATCAAAACTACAGTGAGATATCACCTCATACCTGTCAAAATGGCCAAAATAAAAAATTCAAGGAACAACAGGTGTTGGCAAAGATGTGGAGAAAAAGGAATGCTCATACCGTTTGTAGTAATGCAAACCTGTGCAGCCACTGTGGAAGACAGAATAGAGGTTCCTCAAAAATTGGATCCTATGATTTATTAATTCAAACTATAGGGTATTTACCCTAAAAATACAAAAACACTAATTGAAAGGGATACATGCACCTGATGTTTATTGCAGTATTATTTACAATAGCCAAATTATGGAAGCAGCTCACATGTCCATCGATAGATTAAGGTGTGGTCCACACACACACACAAACACACAGGAATACCATTGACCATTAAAAAGAATGCAATCTTGGCATTTGCAACAACATGGATGGATCTAGAGGGTATAATACTGAGCAAAATAAGCCAATCAGAGAAAAACAAATACCATGTGAGTTCACTCATGTAGAATTTAAGAAACAAAACAAATGAACAAAGGGAAAAAAGAGGAAAAAATAAAGAGGCAAACCACTCTGGACCCGAATTCCACCTTTGGTGCGACAGGACTACTCCAACCTGCTGTCTCTTTCCTCTGTGGGTCCAAGACGTCTCCTGGCACCCACAGCCCCGAGCTTTTCCGCTGCACATCCGCCTGGCTCCTTTGAGGCCCCTTAGAGAAGCACCGAACAGACCAGACAAACAAAAAGACTCAGACACAGAAGGACAAAAAAATGAGTGCACTCACCAGTTGGCGATTAGGCCCAATGTGTCGGGGTCCCAGGAGCTCTTGGGGGGGATATCCCAGATGAGCCCCCATTATGTTATACCCAGATTTTAATATCGCCCCCAAAAACCAGAGACTACCAGGGAGACTGAGTCACGCGTGTAAAAGCAAAGGGCTTTATTACAAGTTTAGGCTGGCCGGACCTAAACTCAGGCTCACAGACTCCACCAACACACTGGATCCACGTGGAGCTAGCCCAGAGCATGGTGTGGTAGGGGCTTTTATGAGTTTGGGAAGGAGGATTTACAGGAAATGGTGACACAGGTATATTGACAGCAGGTTTAACCATTCATTGATACTTTTGGTGGGAGCCAATCACAACACCTAGAGTATTGACCAATCACAGAGTGGGCCGACGATGACCCTCACGTAGGGCATGACTAGGACCCTCATGTAGGGCATGACTAGTCTTAATCTCCATCTTTAGGCCTGCCCTTAGAAATGTTAAAGGTGTTCATGGAGTCAGTTTCAGACCTGTGTCCTTACAGAATAAAGTCTTCCTATCTCACCATTTTCAGTTGTTATCTGTGTATATAAAACTGTTGATAAAAAGAATGTCCTGGAATGAAACTATTAGGCACTTGTGCTTGATCAACAATGCTGGAATTGCTCTGTGTACTTCCTTACTGGTTTTGACTGGTTCAGAGCAGATGTTGAAGTGGAAAAAGTGAAGCTGTTGTGTTTTCCAAAATGTATGGTCAAACATTCTTTTTCTTGGCTGGAAATTGTGACTGTCAAAACTACTGTAATGGTATTTGAAAAATCAAGATGAAAAGAATTTTGCTAGTATGAAACAAGGATGCTAAAATTTTCTTAGCATATCTCACAGTGCCCAAGATGTTAATAATGTTGCGAATGAATTTTTACCTATTAAAGTACCTCATTGGACAAATCATTTCCTTTAGCTAAGCCTGTCAAGTCATAGTACTCTTTCAGTTTGCCTAAATATTTAAGAAAGGTCCACAATCAAAGAAATTACCATGTTGGTACTTCTTTCTTTTCTCTTATACTTTCAGATCTGGACTATCCTTTCCTAGAGCTCTGTGAATCATATTGGGCCACCAAGATATTTTTGTGACAAGATCACTTCTTAACCTTTCAGAGCTTCCTTCCACAATGTTGGTTATTTCTGTGAATGAGGAAAAGTTGTCTTCATAAGTTATCCAACATTTCTAAGTATAATTTTCTAAGGAAGCCATTCACCAAAAGCATTTTCTTTCTATGGTTTTGAGGTGGTTTCATGAAATGTGATTTATTATAGGTTTATTCATATAAGAAATGCTTTTTACTCAGCCTTTCTTTCTTCATGCTAACTCAGTCAAGATGTCTATTGGACCTAGTGAGGCTATGAGTTCTTTTCTTTCATACCAGCTCATAGTGACCCAGGGCAATGTAGATATCTGTGTAAGAGTAAAGCAGGATTAAGTAAAAACTTATTCCCACCCCACCCCCAGCATTTATTACCCTGCTTTATTCATTCATAGTGTACTTTTCTCTATTTTTTATTATAAGTGAATATACTTTTTAAAAATTTTTTGTATTTTATTTATTTTTGAGAGTTTTAATCCTTTGAGACTTTCTCCTCAATTCAACTACATTTTACTGGATGCAAAGCTATACACTGTGGCTTTAACAAAAGGAAAAAACCCCACAAAAATGATAATGATTTAAGTATTAATAGCAGCTATTGATTATTCATAGAAGCTTTCCACTACCTTTCTCCTCCTTTTTGTTAAGGAGTTTACTTTGTGCAGTAAGATACATTATTTCAGTGCAAGCATTAAGACCAAGGGGATAATAACTTGGAAGTTACATTATCCTTTTCTTTTTTGTTAATCATTCCTCATTGCCTTCTCTCTACCGCCCTCCCCCCCACTAGCCCCCCCTTCCGATGTAATCTCTAGCACTTTCTAAGGTATCAGGAGATAGGTTGGGTTGCTTTTCTCATATGATACACATAGACTGAAATCTCTTCCTCACAAAATCTATGGCTACTTAATTTATATATAGTAACCAGGTCCTAGGCCAATGTTATAAAATTCATTCCAGCAACGTTTGCTGAGCACTTGCTACGTGCTAGAGAGAAGTCAAATGCACACCTCTTCCTGGGTGTCGGGAGCCAAGTCTTCTGTCTGCCTCAGGCAAGGATTTTCACTCTCCGGAGAGTGAGCCAGTAAACAAGATTTACATCTAGAAGCTGGAGATGGCCAAAATACTTTGGTGTCAGTCTTGCTGCGCCAGACGTAGAGGGTCAAGGTGCATAAAAGATCAAAATCGTATTCAGTGTTAGCTCTCCCTCCCCCAGGATTGCTGAAGGCAAAGTCAGGGCGCTTCTTTGATATGCATTTGACTTTGTTTACCTGGTATCTGACATGGGTCAGCTACGTTGTTTGTTCCGCCTTAAAAATATATATAAGAGACAGTTTTCTCAATAAACTCTCTCTCTCTCTTCTGCCTGATCGAAAAACTGTGAGTTGTGTCTTTACTCTCTGCGTCCCTCTCCCTCCCCTGCCCCCTTTTTCTCTCCCTCCCTCAGGAAAAGCACCCGCACCGATTCTCCGCCCTGCCGGTCAGGGCGGACAAGTTAGGTGCAGCCAAACGCCGGGGACCAGTGCGCCGGTACCTGGCTTTGGGTTTAGACACCTGGGGGGTGAAATTCCATCTGCACTCAAGATCCAATCCAGTGTTCATGTGGCAGCCGACCAGACAGTGTGTTTCTGTCCCAGCACATGTCTTGTGCTCACTCCACTCAAGCCACATCGGCCTTCAGAATGGTTCCTTACCACATCAGGTGTGTTTCTGCCCCAGGGCCTTGGGACATACTGTTTGCTCTCCTCCAGATTCCCTCTTCATTCCCCTTGCTCTCTACTTCCCTCTTCTCAGGCCATCATCTCTCAGCTCAGTGACACCCCTCAGTGGGGCCTCCCCCAGGGCCATGTCTATAGAAGGACCCCTGGCCCCCAGTGTTCTCCCCCAATCCCCCCCTTGTCACAGGCAGTGTCTTCTCATCATGCAGCATCTGCCTCCCTGGTCGGAGTAGATTCTCTGAGAGGCTGAGAACATTGAGCACAGTGCCTGGCATATTGTAGCTGCCCAACACATATGGATGGAATGAATGAATGAAGTATCATCCCCATTTTTTTTTAAAGATTTTATTTACTTAAAGTAGTTTTCGGGTCACCACAAAATTAGGAGGAAAGTGCAGCTATTTCCTGTATGCCCTCTGCCCCGACACATGCAGAGCCTCCTCCCTCATCAACGATCTGCACCAGAGCATGACGTTTGAAACAGTGGATGAGCCTGCACAGACATGGCATCATCACCCACAGTCCGTCATTTACGTGAGGGCTCACTCTTGGAATGGTGTGGTCTGCGGGTTTGGACGCCTGCGTAATGGCGCATGTCCATCATTACGGTGTCATGTGCAATGTCTTCACTGTCTTGAAAATCTTCTGCTCAGGGCACCTAAGTGGCTCAGTTGCTTGAGCCTCCTACTTCAGTCCAGGTCGTGATCTCATGGTTTGTGAATTCGATCCCTATGTTGGGCTCTGTTCTGACCGCTCAGAGCCCCGAGCCTGCTTCTGATTCTGCGTCTACCCCTCTCTCTCTCTCTGCTCCGCCCCCCACCCCCCACCACTCTGTCTCTCTGTCTCCCAAAAATAAATGAACATTAAAAAAAAAAAAAAAGTAGTATCAACTGCCACTGCCACCGTTCCTGCCGGCCACCCTCCGGTAAGCACCTGTGCCGGATGCTCGGTATTTCAGTGTTTTCTCTGGTCGGGGCTGTTCGTGTCGCCACCTCCTTTGCCGTGGATCATGTTCAGGAAATTTGACAAGAAAGAAAATGTGTCGAACTGCATCCAGTTGAAAACCTCAGTTATTAAGGGCATTAAGAACCAGCTGAAGGGTGTTAGAACATTTTTGCATCCCTGGAATAAATCCTACTTGATCATAAAAAAAAAAAAAAAAGAACCAGCTGATAGAGCAGTTCCCAGGTACCGAACCGTGGCTTAATCAGATCTTGCCTAAGAAGGATCCAGTGAAAATAGTGCGATGCCACGAGCACATAGAGATCCCCACGGTGAACGGAAAGTTACTGTTCTTTAGACAAAGAGAAGGCCCTTTTTATACGCCCCTGAGGCTGCTGCACAAATACCCGTTCATCCTGCCGCACCAGCAGGTCGATAAGGGAGCCATCAAGTTTGTGCTCAGCAGGGCCAATATCATGTGTCCAGGCTTAACGTCTCCCGGAGCTAAGCTCTACCCGGTCGTGGCCGACATGCTTGTGGCCGTCATGGCCAAGGGGAAGCAGCACGCACTGTGTATCGGGGTCATGAAGATGTCCGCGGATGATATTGAGAAAGTCAGCAAAGGCATCAGCAGCGAGAACATCCATTACCTCAAGGATGGGCTGTGGCACGAGAAGACCTACAAATGAGCTGATGGGATGGAGGGCACCGGGGCTGGCCGTGGACCTGTGCCGAGTCTGTGTCTGTGTCTGTGTGTGACAGCGTGAAGATGGGACCTGTGTGCCACTTCTGTGTCTGTGTCTGTGTGTCACGGCCTGAAGATGGGACCTGTGTGCCACTTCTGTGTCTGTGTCTGTGTGTGATGGCCTGAAGATGGGACCTGCGTGCCGCTGCTGCCCAAGCTCCGCAGACGACATGACGCTGAGAGAAGCAACAGCTAAACAGAAGTAAAGATTTGGAACGAGTAAAAAAAAAAAAAGTAAATCCTCCGTGCTCTGCCTGTTTACGTCTCTCCCCTCACCCAACCCCTGGCATCCACTCATCTTGTTGCTGTCTCCATAGCTTTGCCTTTTCCAGAATGTCCTATAGTAGGAACCATACGGTATGTAGCCTTTTCAGACTGGCTTCTTTCACTTAGCAACATGCATTGAGGTTTATCAATGGTGTTGTATGAATCGGTGGCTCATTTCTTTCTAGCACTGAGTAACAATTCATTGTCTGGATAGGCCGTTGTTTACTTATCCATTCACCTACTGAAGGACATCTCTGTTGCTTCTACTTTTTAACAGTTGTGAATAAAGGTGCAGTCGACATCTATGGATGGGTTTTTTTGTGGCCCTAAGTATTTTTAGCTCCTTTGGGTAAATAAATACCAAGGAGCGCAATTGCTGGGTAGTATGTGAAGACTGTGTATCATTTTTTAAAACGTTTTTTAATTAAAAAGTTTTAATGTTTTTATTTATTTTTGAGAGACAGAGACAGAGCATGAGTGAGGGAGGGTCAGAGAGAGAGGGTGACACAAAATCTGAAGCAGGCTCCGGGCTCTGAGCTGTCAGCACAGAGCCTGATGTGGGTCTCAAACTCACAAACTGTGGGATCATGACCTGAGCTGACGTTGGACGCTTAACCGGCTGAGCCATCCAGGCACCCCCTAATGTTTTCAAGACAATTCAGCAGCTTTTTGTATATTCCCAAAGTCACATAGCCATCAGTCAGTTTGAGAAGATTTTCATTACCCAACAAAGAAACCAAGTTCCCCTTAATAATCAATCCCCAGTCCCCTCCTTGGCAATGCTGCCATTTATCGACCCCCTCGGCCATGCCAGGCTCTGCGCTCAGTTCATTTTCAGGGTGACTCCACAGGTGGGCACAATTCTTGTTCCCATCTACCAGATGACAAAGCTGAGGCCCAGAGAGGTGAAGTCACTTGCCTGTATCACTCAGCTAAGAGGGGGTGGCGTTGGGATTTGAATCCACATGGAGCCTGTGCTTGGCTTGAATTAGATGTTTCCCAAACTCTCATCATTCTGTCACTTTGAGTACTCTTAATATTTGTGAACCACCCAGACTAAGATTTAATTAATAATATTACTTGAACTTGATTTGCTTTTTTTTTAAAATATAGCACCTTTATTGAAATAAAAGTCACACGCCTTGCAAGTCATTCTTTGAAAATGTAAGAGTGGGCTTTTGTACCTTCACAGATTTGTGTGACCATTCGCCCTCACTCTCAAAAGGCAGTTGCACCCATTCACAGCCACCCCTTGCATCCCTGTGTCCCCTCCTCCTAGCCCTAGGCCAATGCCATTCTGTTTTCTGTGAATTCACCTGTTCGTGGAACCTCAGATAATGTGATCATCCGGTCTTTGTGCTTTTGTGTCTGGCTTCTTTCTCAGCGTCATGTGTTCAAGGGTCATCCGCGCCATCGCGTGGGTCAGATTTCCATTCCTTTTTGTGGCTGAATCCTACTGCACTATGTGGATAGACCACATTTCGCGGATACTTGGTTTGCTTCCACTTTCTGGCTGCCATAAACCCTGCCCACCACGTTAGAGTCCCATGGTGTCAGCTAGATGTCCTCAAAATCTTAACCTGTCTCTGCACTTGTTATGTGTTTGTTTTCTGATGAATTGCAGGACACTAGGGCTGTTGATTCCTTGGTTCACGGCCATGTTGACCATGCCACACGGATGTTCACTCCGTGTTTGCTGAAGGTGTGTGAGTGAGTGGGTGGGGGTGGGAGGAGACAAGAGCCCTGTGCGGGGGACAGACGTACCCAGAAAGAAGTGGCTGATTGTCTCCCTGGCCTGGTTGTGAGGCAGAGCTCATGGTCCAAGCAAAGCTGGGTCTCCAGGGGGGAGTAGAAGTGGGCCAGGTGGGGAGAGGGAGGAGGGGCCATCAGGCAGAGGACCCAGGCTGAGCTGGGCTTGACGGCCTGTGTTGCAGCCCTGATTTGTTTTGGTTGCCACGTCGTTCCCGGGGTGTGTACAGGGGGTACCCCTGTGCTCCCAGGGTGTCCCCTCCAGCGCTGAGCGGAGAGGAGGGCTTAGAGGAAAAATGGAGAACTGAGTACCAGCAGGGGGCAGGGCAAGGGGCAGAGTTCCGGGGACCAAGTCCCCCTCCACTCACCTCAGAGCTCTGTTGATTCCTCAGTGCCCAGCTCAGGGGTCAGCTCAAGGCTCCCGAGTGCCCAGTGACAGGGTACTCCCTCCAGATTCTGCCCCAGGAGCTGCCGGCAGCAGGCGGGCCAGCAGCGTGGGGATTCAGTGCCAAACGCGGACACAGGGGACCTGCGGTCGCGTATTCCAGCCTGTCCCTGCTGTCCAGTGTTTCATACAAAATGGGTGATCTTGATCTTCATGTGAAATCTCACCATTGTTAAAATCTAAACTGGTTGTTACTTTAATTTCTTAAAGTGTTTATTTTTGAGAGAGAGAGAGCACGTGCATGCACCCATGTAGGGGAGTGGCAGAAGAGGGGGCAGAGGATCCAAAGCAGGCTGTGCACTGTCAGCACAGAGCCTACTGAGAGGCTCAAACTCACGTACTGTGAGATTGCGATCTGACCCAAGTCGGAAGCTCAACCAATTTTATTTTATTTTTTTTTTAGGATTTTATTTTTAAGTAATCTCCACACCCAATGTGGGGCTCAAACTCACAACCCTGAGATCAAGAGTTGAATGCTCCACCTAAAATCTCACCATTTTTTGTGTCGGAAAGTCATTTGCCTTGTGCAGTACTCAAAAGCTACCATAGAGGGCGAGATGGAGATGTCCTAGTTCCAACAATATTTTATAATTGTTTTTTAACCCCCCTTTTGCTTTAGGGCCTTCACTCTGGAAAAGCCAAGTCTTCTGTGACCACTTGGATTTTCTTTTTAACATATGCCACTGAATTTAGTACACGTGTCACCCAGCTCTGTTCCCCCATAGGTCCCTTACTAGTTTCTATATTATAAGCCCCCCAATTTGTCTTCACTTATGGTGTTTCTCTTCTGAAGGAATTACTTTGTGGGGGGGAAATTCTATTTTTATTTTATTTCTAAGAGGAGTGTGGTATATGTGTGTGTCTGGGGGATGGGCAGCCCATAATGAGAGCCCCATGAATATAGAAATAGCGTATGACTTGAGCAGAAGTATTTCCAGAGATGCTAAATCTTCTACTTGAACTCAGGCTCTCTTGAGAAGAGGACCATTTGGTCCTGTTTCAGTTGAGCTTGGTTCCATGCCACCTCTTCTGAGAAGCTCTCCTGGGCTGCATCCTTTGTGGTGAGCTCCAGGCCCTTTAGTCCCCCAGTTCTATATTGCTTCTCTCCCTTAGACCCTGAGCTCCCTCAGGGCAAGGATCCTGTTTCACTCAGCCTCAGGGTCCTCACTCTCCACAATTAATCCTCAAGGTGATCAGTGGCTGAGCACTTGGAGTCTGACACCACCTGGGCTTATCCTCACAAGAGCCCCACGAGGGAAGAAATTATTGCTTTACATGTAAAGAAGTTGAGGCACTGGAAGGAGATGCAGATTACCCAGGGTGATGCTGTGGGCAGGATCAGGGTTTGGTTGGAGTGCAGGACTTTAAGTCCCTGCTCAGACAGCTTCGTGCTTCGTCTTCCTGCAAGGCTCCATGAATTAGTGGGGAGGGGGCTCCCCAGCTGGGGTTTGGGGGCTGCTGGTGCCCACCTTGGGGCTTTTTATCTGGCTGTGACTTCTTTTTTTTTTTTAAGTTTATTTTACTTATTTTGAGAGAGAGAGAGTGCACAGAAGGGGCCGAGAGAGAGGTCTGGAACTCACAAACCAGGAGATCATGACCTGAACCGAATCAAGAGGGGTGAAAGAGGGGGAGAAAGAGAGAATTCCAGCAGCAAGCCCGATGTGGTGCTCAGACTCACAAACCATGAGATCACAACCCCAGCTGAAATCAAGAGTCAGTTGCTTAACTGACTGAGCCACCCAGGTGCCCCTCTGTCTGTAACGTCTTCCCTCAGTCCTTTGCTGTTCCCCCCCTCCTCCTGCTTCTGCTTCTCCTCCTCCCCATTCTCCCTTGCCTCTTGTTTTTTCTTTTTTCTCCTCCTTCTCCAAAAGTTAGTGGAATATAATTTGCATACCATGAAATTCACTCACTTAAACTCTACAACTAATTTTTAGTACATTTACAAAGGTGTACAGCCAGCAACACGTGAATTCCAGGACCGTTTCCTCACCCCAGAAATGCCCGGTGCGTTGGCTCTGCCCTGGCCAGAGGGGCTCTGAGGTGCTTTTTTTCAAAGGAGATAAGCCCCTATTTGATGGGCTGACCCCAGCTTGGGCTTCTGCTGGCTTCCTGCCAGCCAGAGTGCTGAACTCAATATGCCACTAGCCAGTCGTGACCAATGTGCTTTGAGCCCCTGCTGAGAGCCTCCAGCCCTGAGCACTTTACACTTAGTACCTAATTTCCTCCTCCCTGGGATGCTGTGGGGCAGGCACCTTCACCACCCCCATTTTATACTAGGGAACTGGGGCTCAAAGAGATTAAATCACCAGCCCAGTATCGCATAGCTAGCTACTGCTGGGATGGGGATTTGAACTCAGGCTTGTCTGCCTGTGGCACCTGTACTCTTCACTGGCATCCTGGGCTGCCTCCATGAGACCTGCTCCCTCCTCCTGGCTCCCCTTGGATAGCCTTCCCCTCTGTCTGTGCCCTGCTTCTCTAGAGGTAGTCAACCTCAGAAACACAGAGGGCATGTGTATGGCTTCTGTGCGCCCCCCCCCACACTTTTTAAAGCTAATTTGTTAGAGAGAGTGCACACACGCAGGTGCATGAGTGGGAGAGGAACAGAGAGAGAGGAGGGGAGAGAGAATTCCAAGCAGGCTGTGTACTGCCAGTGCAGAGCCTGATGTGGGGCTCCACAGCACGAACCTCGAGATCATGATCTGAGCCAAAACCTAGAGTTGGACACTTAGCCGACTGAGCCCCCAGGTTCCCTTCTATTGGTCCCTTTTTTGGTGGCTGACAGGGTGCCGTGCACACAGTAGGTCTGCCCTCAGTGAGTTTTGAGTACACGGATGCAAGTGTGATTTCCTCCTCAGCAGGACTAGTGCTGGAGCAGTGGAAATTCTGAGCCCTTTGGGAAGTGGTGACAGAGCACTTCCTAAGTGCTGTGCTGGGAGCAGTGGAAATTCTAAACCCTTTGGGGAGTGGTTATAGAGCACCTACTAAACACCGGGCTGGGAGCAGTGGAAATTTTGAGCCCTTTGGGAGGTGGTTACAGAGCACCTACTAAGTGCTGTGCTTGGAGCAGTAGGAATTTTGAGCTCTTTGGGAGGTGGTTACTGTAAGGTTTAGTAGATGGAGGCAGAGGCGAGAGGAAAGAGAGAGACCAAATTATGGAGCCAAGAAAGCCTTTATTGTAGTCTGCAATTCCCGGGTGAGGTTCCGTGACTCCGGGAGTGGGAAGTCAGGGAAGTCGTGCCTGGTATGGGAGAGCAAGGTGTTTTATGGGTGCAAGGGTTCCGGGTTTGACCTCAGATGGGCAGATAGCCAAGTAAGGGCATCTTTGGATGGTGGCAGGATACAATTGGCTGTTAAGTTTGGTGGGGTGAGGGGGTGCTGGTATTCCATGGTGAGACATTCCAGCTCTGAGAGTGGGGGTCATCAATCCCTGGTGGTGCCTGAACTATTCTCTGACCCGCAATAAAATGGCTGCTGGTGCTTTTCAAATGGCGCAGGTCATTCCAGGTTTGCAGGTGGGGGTTGTCAGTGCATGCAGCTCTCCACAGCAAAGTGGCTGCTCGGTCGCCCTCCCATGGCAACTCTTACAGTTACAAAGAACCTACTAAGCGTTGGCTGGGAGCTGTGGAAATTCTGAGCCCTTTGGAAAATGGTTACCGAGCACCTACTAAGTCCTGCCTGTGGGGAGCGCAGAGCCCTGTGGCTCTCATCACACCAGCACCTTGACACACACCAAGAGGGTGCTCAGTGACTCATGTTTGCTTGGAGGGCCTCCTGGAAACATGCTGCTGGTGTGGGGCTTGACAGATGGTTGCATTTCCAAGGCTGGAAAGGGCATTTCTGGCCAAGGACGCTGTTTGAGCAAAGGCTGGGAGGCTGAGGATCCACACATGATTGAGGAATAAGGTTTGGCTGGGGCAATACATGGCAGCCATATGGATGAGGGCATTGAAGGCCAAGCTAGGGCACAATAGGCTGTGGGGCCAGCAGGCCCTTCCAGCGTCTGGGGTGGGGGCCCCGTCAGCACCATCCCTGGCACGGGGCCTGGACACTGCAGGTGAACCGGGAGCATGTGCTGGGTGGGTGGGCTGCCTCTGTTCCCACAAGAGCCTAAATTCAGATGCCTGTGTGGGCCGGGGCATGGCCCAGGCCTGGAATGTGGGAAACAGGAAGAATGTGGTGGATCTGGTCCCCAGGTAGCACCACAGGAATGCAGGCCCGAGGCCTAGGCGGTCCCATCTCCCCGGAGAAGCCATAATCAGCATCGCTGCACCCAGTTTGCCAGATGCACCAAAGCTGGCAACTCATTCAAATAAAAGAGCTTTGTGCTCCTGCCTTCCCTCTCCCACCAAAACCCCCAGCCCCTGAACCATGCCCAGGGGGCTGCCGCTTTTCTGTCTCTTCTTTTAGGAATGCTGAAGGCCATTTTAACAAACTCCTATCCCCTGTGGCTGGTTTCTGCCAAGCGCTCACCTTTCCGGAGGTCTCTGTGGTTGGGGTACCTTCAGTCTGCTCTTGAACGAATGAATAACATTAATAAGAGTGGCCCTGGGACCTCTGTGGCCAGACGTTGCATTTGGACTTGGGGAGACAGGCTCCCCAGGGTTGGTCCCTTGGGGACAAGGCATTGAAGGAGGAACTGCAGAGAAGCAGAACGTTCTGTCGGAGGAGGCACTCTGGGTTGCTGTGTCTGGGGGCCATTTTCTAGCCCAGGGGGGCTGGGGGCTACCCAGAGGGGCAGGACAGTTCCCTCTGAAGCTATGGACTCAACATGAGCAGGAGGGAACCAGGTAAAGAGAGGGGGGAGCATACTCATTTTCTAGGACCCCAACGAACCACTGCATACCCTGTGGCTCAGAAATGAGAGAAACTTGCTCTCCCACAGCTCTGGAGGCCAGAAGTCTGTAGTCCAGGTGCGAGCAGGGCCAGGCTCCCTCTGAGCATTCTAAGGGAGGCTCCTTCCTTGTCTCTTCCAGCTGTTGGTGGCTCCAGGCTGCGTCTCTGTTCTCAAGACCTTCCCTGTGGTTGCATCTTCTGATCCATCTCTTTAAGGGATTCTTGTTAGATTTAGGGCCTTCCCCAGGTCATCCAGCATGATCTCATCTGCAGATCTTTAACCCAATTATGTCTGCAAAGTCCTTTTTCCAAACAAGGTAACAGTGACGGGTTCTGGACAGGCATATCTTTCTGGGGGAGAAAGACTGCTTCTGACTCAGGAACAGCACAAGAAAAGACCCTGTGGACACAGGAGTCACTGGGTGGCGGAGGGGGTGGTGTAGGGTAAAGTGGTGAAAGGCTGGGGCCTGGGATTGGGGGATGGGAGCCAGGGATAGGAAGGCATGGAAGGTATGTGTGGGGGGGGGGGGTTGGAGGGGTGCCTTTGTCACATGAGTGCAGGTGGCTCTCCTACCAGGTGGAGATGAATCCCATACTCAGGACTGACCCAGACTAGGTGGAGGTCACTTCCAGCCTGGAGGGGGGGTGCTGCTCCACGGGGCATGCCCTGGTGACTGTCACCATCTCTGGGTTGGGGCTTGGTGGTTTTCCAACTTTGGTGGCTGTCCACCCCCACTGGCCTGGTCTTGGGTCAGCCCTGACTCCCATCTCGGACTTGCTGGTCTGGGTTTTTCACTGTTTTTTTTTTTTTAAGTTTATTTATTTATTTTGAGAGAAAGAGAGCAGGGGGAGGGGCAGAGAGAGAGAGAGAGAGAGAGAGAGAGAGAGAGAGAGAGGCAGAAAGAGAATCCCAAGCAGGCTCCATGCTGTCAGTGCAGAGTCCAGTGAGGGGCTCAAACGACCTTGGGATCATGACCTGACTTGAAGCCAAGAGCGGGTCACTTAACTGACTGAGCCACCCAAGTGCCCTTGGCTTTTTCACTTTTTATTCTTCCCACCCCTGCCCCTGTCTCCCTCATCTCTGTCTCCATCCCTATCCCTTCCCTGCTCTCTCCCCAGCTGTGCTCAGTTCATTTTGTCCTTGACTGCCTCTCGGGCCATGTGTCTCCTGCTCCCTCCCTCTTTCTTTGGGCTCCTCCCTTCTCCTGCCTGTGCCTCTTTTTCAGCAGATAGACTTTGCTCTCCTGCTCCCCCCACCCCGTCCCATCCCCGTCTCTGTCTTCCCTCTGGGTCTTCATCTTGGTCAGGCCAATTGGAGACTGAATAGGAATAGCTGGCCCTCAGCAGCCTCCACTCACGGGGCTGCTGGACAGGCAGAAAGCGTGTCACCAGGCAAGGGTCACCTGTCACCTGTCTCTTAGCTCCTCAGTTAGACTCTACTGGCGTTCTGTCCATCAGTTCACCACACACATCCTAGCTGTACCACCAGCTGTAATCAGTCCTCCGACTGGACCGTCAGCCAGTGAGCGGGGCCCCATCCTCTGGTCGTGCTGTCAGGACTTGGCCCTCCAGCTCTTCCATCAGGAGATCAGTCCGAGAGCAGGGCCTGGCCTTCTGGCTATACTGTCAGCCAGTCAGTCAGTGCGCCAGGCCTGGCCGTACCTTCTGCCGCACCCTCAGTTTGGACCGGCCCTTGATTGACTTTCAGCAGGTAGTGAGCCTTGCCTGTCACATGTGGGGTGCCCAGAACTGATGAAGCCACAGGGCTACTTTTGAAGAGCTTTGAAGTTCACCCCATGACTTCCTCAGTGTCCGAGCCCAGCTCTTGCCTGTGCTGTTCAGGTGAGCTTCCTGTCAGCCGCTCAGCCAGGCCCTGGGTCATGGGGCTGGTGTGCTGCTCAGATGGGCCCCGGGTCGGGAGGGTGGGAGCCTGGCTCGGAGCCCTCGCCTCTGCCAAGTGCTGTACTCCTTGTCCCCAAGGAGAAGTCCCGGGCCTGGTCTGTGTGGAGTGCTCGCTGTGTGTGCTGTCTCTGGTCCCAATCTAGGCCAGGAGGTGGTCTTGGGTCTGCCTCACAGCTGGGTTGCGCCACCTCACCTGGGGCAACTAACTCCCTGAGAGGCGGGGCTAACCCATCCCATTTTACAGAAGGGGTAACCAAGGCTCAGGGGGTGGAGAGACTGGCCACCATCAGTCTCTTTTGAAGGAAACATCTAAGAAATGCCCCCTGAGAGGGCCTTAGATGTACTGTAATTTGCATTTTTAATCTTTGCAAATGGATGCTTCCGCCAAACCCCCACATCACAGGGCTGGCAGATGGTGACTCCGGGAGCCTGTCTCTCCTTTCCTTGGCAGCCCTGACTGCCCACAAGAGTGGACAGAACCCAGAACTCATGTGTGGGAGGCCCAGGGTCCAGGTTTGGCTCTCTGTTTTGCCTTGACCAAGTCTCTAGCCTTCTCTGGGCTTCGGTTTTCCCCTTCTGTAAAATGGGGACAACCAGGCCCTCCTTCTAGGACAAAAGCTTAATCGAGTTGCAAGGAACGTGACCAGGACCAGGAGTGCCTGTGTAAACTGATGGGATCCAGCTGAGTGGATTTATTTCCTTTCCCTGTGACAAGCTGGATGGGGGGGGGGGGGCGTGCACTCCCTCTCCCTGTGTGGTCTGCTGGCAGGAACCACACACACTTGTACTCACACATTCACACACTCAGACACACGCACACACAGGCACACACACTGGCTCTTCCTGCCATTAGTCTGAGAAACCCTCTGTAGCCAGGGTCCAGACTGCTTGGCTGACTTTGGGAGGAGCCGCCCTGGGAAAACCCACCCCCCCAACCCTCCTCATCGAGCCATCGGAGATGTTCCAGGCAGGGATCCCCTGAGCAGTGACATCCCTTTCCCAGAAGTGACCAGTGGCAGCTAGCATGGCGTCTGGCCAGTGTCCTGGCCACGAGCTGACCTCTGAATGATTCATGCCTCCTTGAACTTGACTCTGGTATGACCAGCAGAGGAGGAAGAGCCGCCCCCTCCAGAGAGAAGCTGGAAAGGCACCTGGTGCTGGGGGCATAACCTCGGGGCACTTGAAATGGAGTATTATTACTTCTCCAGCCTCCTGAAGCTCCTGCAGTACCTGTGGGTGAGTGTGGACTAACTTTGCTTTTCTTCCCTGCCTCACGCCAAGTTGGCTCCTTGGCTCTGTCTGGCCTCATGCCAAGTTGGCTCCTTGGTACTGTAAGATTTGATAGATGGAGGCAGAGGTGAGAGGAAAGAAAGAGACCAAGTTATGGAGCCAAGAAGGCCTTTATTGGAGTCTGCAATTCCTGGGTGAGGTTCCGCGACTCTGGAGTGGGGAGTCAGGGAAGTCGCGCCTGGTATGGGAGAGCAAGGTGTTTTATGGGTGCAAAAAGTTCCGGGTTTGAGCTCAGGTGGGCCGATAGCCAAGTAGGGGCATCTTTGGATGGTGGCAGGATTCAACTGGCTGTTCACTTCGGTGGGGAGGGGGGATGCTGGAATTCCATGGTGAGGCATTTCAGTTTGAGACAGTCCAGATTGGAGAGTGGGGGTCATCAGTCCCTGGTGGTGCCTGGAACTATTATCTGACCTACAATAAAATGGCCGCTGGTGCTTTTCAAATGGCTTGGGTCACTCCAGGTTTGCAAGTGGGGGTTGTCAGTGCTCACAGCTCTCCACAGCAAAGTGGCCGCTCAGTTGCTTTCCCATGGCAACTCTTACAAATACCTCTGTTTTCTTAAGAAATGGTGGCTGTTTTCAAAGAGGAGGGAGTGTTGGGGAGAGGGATGGGGGTCTGGTTTGGGAGGGGAGAGCAAGCAAAGGGCACAGAGTCCAGACTCCAGTGATTGCTGGCTCCCGAGAGCTGGTCACCAGTGCCCACCCGCCCTCACCCCACTCCGGTCGTCGGTCCTTGGAAAAAACAAGAAAAATAGGGACAGCACCAGCGAGGTTTGCAGAAAGTGACATTTCTTTGATTTAAGGGACTATCTTTTATTCTGAAATTATATCCCTCTTGCCTTTGTGTGTGAAAACATCCTGTCTTTTATGACGAAAAGAACAGATTTTGTTCCCCTTTCAGTGAACTTACTGAGCAAAAGTAAAAAGTTAGAATCCTTTCAGTGTGTTCTCTGTGTAACAAAGTGGGGAAAAAACCCACAACTTTTTTTTTTCTGGTGAAATACCAAAGTCGGGGACCCATGCAGAAGTGCTTTGTGGGGTATGAAGCGCTCTTTCAGATCTTCTGACTCCGAAACTGACCGGCTGTGTGTGCCCAGGAGTACTGCGTCCCCCCTCTGTGCCTCTGTTTCGTCATCTGTGAAACTAAGGGGTGGGTGGTAGGCAATGGTGGATTGTGTGACACTCATCAGGGCTGTGTGACCAGAGGGGCTTAGCAGGGGATTGTCATGAGCGGGTCTCAGAGTTTTCCAGAACATTTGCCACCCGGTTGAAAACGCCCAGAAGGGAGAGACTTGGGAGATATTATTTCTCCCCCTGCTGAATATTTGCAAATATTTCAGATGCCTTCTCACCCAGGGAATTTTCCGGAACTCCTAAAAATGCAACTTTAGGAAACATTGTTCTTCACCCGTCTTTCCCCCAGAGTCTGTGTTCCCTCCTCAGGCTCTTGGAGTAGATGGAAAACAGGAGACTCTCCTGGTTCGTATCCTTTGATCATTGATGTTTGAATATTGTCATATTTTTTAATGTTCATGTATTTTTGAGAGAGAGAGAGCAGGAGCAGGAGCAGGGGACGTACAGACAGGCAGACACACACACACACACACACACACACACACACACACACACACACACACATACACACACGTTGGAATTGGTGTCAGAAGTAGAAACATGGAGCTAAGATACAAACCGCCATCCCTGGGAACCTGGAGCTCAGTGTGGGCACCGGGCACATTAGCATACACCTACCTGCGTACGTCCACTTAACACACACCAGCCGCAGTTCAGAGCCAGGATCAGATACTCAGAATGCAGGCCGGACAAGACAGATATGGCCTCTGAACCTTGTGGGATCGCAGGATCTGCACAAGGAATTGGAGCAAATAGCACATGCGTATTAGGATGGGTGGTGCTCAGAGCTATGGGGGACATGGGCTCATCCGGGCTGAGGGGGGTGGTCCAGGAAGAGTCTCCCAGGGAAACTGAGCACTAGAGAATATGTAGGAGCTGGTAGGTCAATGCTAGGGTAGGGCCAGGGGAAGGCTGTGCCAGGCAGAAGGAACTGCATATGGGAAGGGCTGGGGTGGGTGATTGGCAGGCATGCTCAAGACTGGTCCCAGAAACCAGCATCAACTCAGCCTGGCCGGTGGGGGCCGGGGGAGGCCAATATGAACCATATTTCTCAATATGAACCATAAAGAGGGGAGAGGAGGTGGTTTAGAAGGTCTTTCCAGGTGTGAAGCCCAGAGATTTCCAGTCAGTCACCTACTTCCTGTGGGTGACCAGGTCCTGAAGTATTGAGGTGCCATGTGTTCTCGCTGCTGGCTTTGCAATGCACCCACAATTTCTCCCTCCCTCCGCTTCGCTGAAGACAGCCTGGCGCACGTGTGACAGGATTAGCCCTGTGTCTGGACCGTGAAGCTGGGAAACCTTGCCTGTTGAGCTTCTGAGAAAGCTGGGGACCGTGGCAAACCCTCAGGCTTCAGATCTGGATGGTAATGGAACCAGGTGGCGTCGGGCAGGCCACTTTCTGTCACCAGGCCTCAGCTTCCTCATCTGCAAAGTGGGGACATGTCACCTTCCTCATTTGCTTGTTGGGATCATTCCTAGGAAACCTCTTAGCTTGTTTCTGAAGCCTGGAAGTTACTGTTTAGCAAATGTCAGCTCTTCCTCTCTCCCAGGAACCTACCATCAGATTGAGAGTGAGGATGGCCGCTGACTAGGACACGTGTCCATGGTGATGGTGGGGCGGGGGACGGTGTCTCTCCCCATCCCTGCCATAGAGGGGACCCCCCCCGCCGCCCATTCACTGCCCCATTACCCTAGTTTTTTAAAGTTACTTTTTTTTTTTTTTTAGAATACTTTTGTTGTACATGAATTTAGCCTCTTGACCCAGAGTTTACCTTCTGGGTCTGCACTTGGAGAGCTACATAACTATCCTCAGGTGCAAGGAAAAAAACAGAAAAAGGGTCAAGGGTTAATGTTCCGTGCTACTGGTTGTTTATGACACAGTTTGAGTACTTTGTCCTTGAGATAATGGCTCTTCCCTTGCAACTCCCCTTCAACCCTAAACCTTACCTTTAAAATAACAAATGTTGTCCTACATACCAGGATGAGGGGCGCTCTCTTTATCACTTTGTAGCCTTTTTACAGTAACCTCTCAATTCTGCCTCTGTCCTGCCCCCTTGCCTGCTTGCTGATTATAAAAAGCCCTGAGTCCTGGGGATGGGGCCGCACATTTAGAGAGTTTTGTGTTGACTCTGTGCCATCCCTGCCGGTAATAAGGACGCTTTTAATTCGGCTTCAGTGGTCTTGGCTGGTCTCTATGTCTCTCGGCAGAACATTTTTAAATTTATAGAAATGTCGCAAGCATAGCAGGGGAGTTCCTGGTACCGTTCCCCCATCTCCCCCCCATACTAGTGTCTTGCTATAAGCACCATACGTTTACCCAAAGGAATGACTACCTTTACCCCAGAGGTTCCCATCTGGGGGCAGTTTTGACTTTCAGGGGACACTTGGCAATAGCTGATGACATTCTTTGATTGTCAATGCTGAGGGAAGAGGGGTGGGGCTGGCATCTGGTGGGTAGAGGCCTGGATGCTGCACAGGACAGCAGCCCACGCCCCAAACTCCTTCCACAGTGAGCTGGCCTGAAACATCCATTAGCACCCAGGCTGAGAAAAACTTGCCTGATTAAGATTTCGCCCAATTTTCCACCAACATCTTTTTTCTGTTCCAGGACCCAAGCCGGGATCCCACCTTGTATGTTACCTGTCAGTTTACCCGGAGCAGGGGCACGCTAACTGCAGGCTGGGCAAACTCGTGCTTAGATGTTCACTTCTTTGTGTGTGCCCACTGATAACATGAGGGTTTGCCCACACCACTAGGGACACTGTGTAAATATGCTGTTTCGTGGCTGCTTAGAATTCCCACTTGTCACCAGCCTTGATATACTTGCCGTCTTCCTGTGGCTTTTGCCATAAGTCCAACTTAGTGACTGATGGTCGTTCTCACCCTTTAGTGTATTTCTGTGAAGTTTTTATTCAAATTCCAGTTGGTTAATGGTGTGCGATATAGTGATTCAAGCTTCAAGTGTGCGATATAGTGATTCAGTGCTTCTACACGTCACCTAGTGCCCATCCCAAGGGCCCTCGCAGCCTCAGACCTGTATTTACCTTTCAGCTTCTTAGGGGCCAGACCTAGGCTGCAGCAGGTTCCTGCAAAGTTGTCATCTGTTGATGGGATGTCGGTGGCTTCCTGCTGGTGACATGAGTCTACCACATAGCTATAGCTCTTTCTGGGGGTGGGGAGAAAAACTGCCGGCCCCCTCCATCACCCCGGCACCAGTCAGCATCAGCCGGGACGCAGGGGGAGAGACTGTTTCTGTTTCAAATTGTTAGTAACTAGCTGATGACTGAGCCGTGGTGGCTGGTTTGAGTTACTTAATCTCCTGTGTTGCCTGGACAGCTTAGCCAGCATTCCCAAGGCTGGTGGCCTTTTGGGGGCATTGGCATCAAGCTAGTGGCTTGAGGTCAGTTGCAACAGTCATAGCATTGACGGTAATAATAATCAGTAATTAATGATGACCACCACCATTCCTCCTGAACATTTAAAACATCCTGGCTCCATGCCTTTCATGGCTATCTCCTCCTGTCCTCACCGGAATATACCATGGGTAGATTTCACGATCCCCCTTGTTTTGCATTTAGGGAAACTGAGGCCCAGAGAGGTTAAGCAGCTCATCTAAGGTTCCCCAGCTAGGAGTTGTCAGAGCCTGTATCTGAGCTTAGTTCTCCTGTGTGCCACTTTAACGACTTCACTGAGCTTGTTCTGACTTCTTAGGTGGGGAAACTGAGGCAACTTGCCAGCCTACAGAAAAGGTTTTTATTCATAGCAAGGTTTGCAAGCTGGAAGATGATAGAAGGATGTTGCACTGGGGCAAGCAGGGCTTGCAGGGAACGAGCCCTGGCTCAGAATCCCAGCTTCACCAAGAGCAAGTCCCATTACTGCTCTGGGCCTCAGTTTCCCTATCTGTGAGTGGAAGCAGTTGGCCCACCTTGCAGGGCTCCACTGAGGACTCACTGCGATAAGGGCATTAGTATTCTTGGTACAGGCTGGACTTGGAATAAATGCTCTGTTTCTAGATACACTTTTTTTGGGGGGGGGGGAGTGGGATGGCTCTGCTATCATGGCAGAGACACACTGCCCCCCTCCCCCACCTTCCGACACACACAGACTTTGCCTGGGAGTCTGACTCATAGCTGGCCACCTTCCTCTAGTCCGTGTTACCCACACTAAGGGGATTACCAGAGTGTCCCTTGTGGCAGCCTCTCCTGGAAGATGCCATGTGACATGGAGTCCAAGATCCAGGACAGTTCCCTGTGCTGTTGGTTTTGGATCCCTCCCCTGCCCCTTCCTCACTGCCAGGGTCAGTGGTTCCAGTGGCTCAGACCTGCATGGAATGAGGGGAGAAACCGCTTTGTTTCCCCTTGTGGTTGGTAAGTTTCATCTCCCCACACTTGACTCCATGGCCAGATTTTGTTTTAATGGAAAAATGTCCATGCCTAAATGTGGTTAAATTGGCTGCTCTTTCCCTTGGGCTTCCTTGCTACTTATTTACTTAGCTACATCCCTCACTCAGCTTGTCACTACATCTGGGAGATAAGGGTAAGCATGCACCGGTCTTCTTCCCCCAGGCCCACCACAAGTAGCATCATGATAATCCTCATAACAACACCAGGAGGTCTGTATTGTTGTTATTTCACTTTGAGAAAACCAAGATTCCAAGAGGTTGAGCACCCACTTGATATTAAAGAGCCAATAAGGGGCAGAGCCGGGATTTGAACTTGGGAAGTCTGACTTCAAAGCCCCTGTGCTTGGCCACTGCACACAGCTTCCCTTGGGCAGAAGGGCTGCCCATCCTGCTCACTGCCGAGTCCCCAGCCCAGTGTCTGGCACCTACTGGCTGTGCACTGGACATGGGCTGATGGACCACCTGATGGACCTGGAGTGTCACAGGTGTTGCAGGGACGAGCTGCCAGGGATCTTTGACGCAGTGCCTGGTGCTCAAGCACAGGCCCGTCAATGGTCTCCATTGCTATTGTTGTTATTTTCATTACCGGTTTCCGAATCTTAGGTCTTGGAGCCTTCCATGTGTGATGAGGGCCTGGTTTGGCTTTGTAGTGTTTGTGGCTGAAATAGAACTGGCTATTTTGTGCTGTTTGACTTGGGCCTGGGATTTGGGCCACAGGACGACTTGTGTCATGAGAGGTTTGCATCTAACTTGAGTCGTGATAGCCAATTTGCAGGGCAGAGAACAGGGTCTTGGAGTCAGGCTCTTCCAGCTTCCAGTGCCCATGGAGCCACTTCCTATTGGGGCATGGGGCTCTGAGCAAGTCCCTTAGCCTCTCAGAAAGTCAGTTTTGCTACCCAGAGAGTGGGAATAATGATAGTATCTCCCTCATAGGGTGTCTTGAGGACTCAAGTAATGCAAACAAAGCTGGCTCATAGTAGGTCTTGAATAAGGGCTCATGACCGACGCCAGTATAGACACCTAATGGGCTCTCAGTTCAGTTCAGTTAAACATACGTCCCAGGCCCTGAGTTAAGTGCTTGGGATACATTGGTGAACAATACGGTCAAAACCCCTGTGTCAGGGATTCATATTCTAGTGGTTCAGGCAATGAACAATGGGCATGATACATGAGAACACGTATAGTGTGTCAGAGGGTGGGGTATGCTGGGAAAAGAAGAAAGTAAGCAAGTAAGAAGGCTCAGGAGGACTTAGATGGGTGGGGGCTGGGGGGGCCTACATGAGAAGGTGACATTTGGACAGAGACTTTGGAAGAGGGGGAGGGAATAGGCCAGGGGAGCTTGAGAGAAGAGGCAGCAATCAGTGCAAAGGTCCTGGGGTCTGAGTGTGCACAAGTACTTTTGTGAATCTGGAAAGAGACAGGGTGGCTGCAGAAGAGTGAGTGAGGGGAGCAGAGTTAGCAGCATGTCATGGAAGTCACTTGGAGGACTTTGCCTTGTGCTGTGAGGGTGACGGAGTCGTGGAGGGGTGTCACTTCGAGTGACACTCTCTGACTTGGTTTTGAATGGATCCCTCTGGTTGCTACGCAGGGAGCAGACTGAAGGAGGACAGAGGCAGTGAGGGACCCAATGCAGGTGTCCAGGTGGGAGACAGAAGTGGCTCAGACCAGGGGCAGCTTGAGGGGGTGAGGAGAAGGGGCAGGTTCTGGATCCGTTTTGAAAGTTGAGCAACAGGATTTGCTGATAGATTGGGTTTGTGGGGTGGGGAGCGGGGGAAGAGAAGAGTACTGAAGACAATGAGGGTTTAGGGCCTGGCTGTTGGAAAGATGGAACTGCCATTGACTTCCATTAGCAAAACTGCAGGCGGGCGGGTCTGCAACTGAGGCAGATCAGGACTGGGCTTTGGACTTTCAGAAGGGAGAGTATCTGTCAGCACCCATGTCGTCACATGTTCCCCGGCCTCACCCCTTTGTGTAAGTTAGTTGTGTTTGAAAAAATGTGCCCAGATCATGTAAATAAGTGATTTACACTCAAATATAAAAAAATGACACTGCGTGAGGTGTCATTCAGTTAACATCTTGTATAACGAAGTTAATAATGTCTGAAAACACGTCCTTGGAAGTCAAATATGTTTAATATTCTCTTTTTTTAATAAATTCAAATTTTTATTAAAGAAAGAAAGTAGTTTTATTTGCATTCTTGATAATATATTTGTTTATTTATTTTGATTTTTTATTTTTTAATAGTTTATTTTCAAATTGGTTTCCATGTAACACACAGTGCTTCTCCCCACAAGTGCCCCCCACCATGACCAGCACCTCCTTCCTTCCCTCCTCCTTCCCCTTCAGTGCAGGGTTCTTTTCAGTATTCAACTGTTTTTCATGATTTGTGTTCTTCATTCTCCCCAGCTCTCTTTCCCCTTTCCTCTCCCTAAGGTCTCCCTTAGGTTTCTCCTGTTAAACCTATGAGTGCAAACCTATGGTATCTACCTTCTCTGCCTGACTTATTTCGCTTAGCATGACACCCTCGAGGTCCATCCACTTTGCTACAAATGGCCATATTTCATTCTTCCTCATTGATATATCATACTCCATTGTACATATATATACCACATCTTCTTGACCCATTCATCAGGTGATGAACATTTTGGATCTTTTCATGATTTTGCTATTGTTGAAAGTGTCACTATGAACATTGGGGTACATGTGCTCCTATGCATCAGCACTTCTCTATCCTTTGGGTAGATCCCCAGCAGTGCTATTGCTGGGTCATAGGGAAGTTCTAGCGATAGCTTTTTGAGGAGCCTCCAAACTGTTTTCAGTTGTGTGAGAAAACAAGTGGGGATTGTCCAGTTAATCTGATATTACCTTTATGAAAGTTAGGTCAGTTTGAAAACATGTGAGGAGACCAAGTATATAAGTGCTTTACACTCAGTCCTTAGAAACAACACTGTGTGGAAGGTATCATTCACTTAACATCCAAATAACGATGACAATAATGTTTGAAAACACACACTTGGAAGTACAATCTAAGTTTAATACACCCTGTGTATTTTCTTTCACACAGTGAAAGAAAAGAAGCGAAATACCCCATTCAACTGAGATTGTTTTCAGTAAGTTAGTTGTGTTTGAAAACGTGTGCAGACTAAATAAGTAACTGCTTTACACGAAAATTTGAGGAAGAACACAGTAAGCAAGTTTTCATTTAGTTATCATCTAGTATAACAAAGTTAAAAATGTTGAAAACACATGCTTGAAAGAAAAATGTATGTGTGATATACTCGATTCAGTGAAAGAACTGTGGGGAATACCCCATTCAAGTGAGATCGTCTTTAACTGAGTTAGTTATGTTGGAAAACTGGTGCAGAAACGTCAAAAGGTACTTTCAATTCAAATCCGAGAAATTTTACTGCACACAAGGTATCATTCAGGTAATATCTAGTATAACGAAGTTGACAGTGATGGAAAACACAGGCGAGGAATCAAATCTAAGTTCCATATACTCAGTTCTGTGAAAGAACACTGTGCAAAATGCTCCATTCGACTGAGATGGTCTTTCCCTAATTGTGTTTGTAAACATGTGCACAGAACAAGTAAAAGCTTTATGCTGAATTCCGAGAAAGAACACAGCGCGCTAGTTTTCATTCAGTTAACATCCAGGATACCAAAGATAATAGTGTTTGGAAACACATGCTTGGAAGAAAAATGTATGTGTGATATACTCCATTCTGTGAAAGAAGACTGTGGGGAATACCCCATTAAACTGATATTGTCTATCACTGAGTTAGATATGTTGAAAACCTGGTGCCGAAGGTCAAGAAGTGCTTTACACTCAAATCGGAGAAATCTCTCTGTGTGCACGGTATCATTAAGGTAACATCTAGTATAACGAAGCTGACAGTTATGGAAAACACATGCGAGGAAGACAAATCTAAGTTTCTTATCATAAGTTCTGTGAAAGAACTTGGGGCGAAAAGCCCCATTCGACTAAGAGTGTTTTTCCCTAAGTTATGTTTGAAAACACATGTGCAGAAGAATTTACTAAGCGTTTTAAAGTGAAATCTTAGAACACTGTACTCAAGTTTTCATTCAATTAACATCCAGGATATCAAAGTTCACAATGTTTAAAAACACGTGCTTGGAAGAACAATGTATGTATGATATACTCGATTCTGAAAAGAAAACTGTGGGGAATAACCCCTTCCCTGAGATGGTCTTTCACTGAGTTAGTTATGTGGGAAAACTGGTGCAGAAAGATCAAAGAGTACTTGACACTCAAATCCGAGAAATCCCACGGTGCGCAAGGTATCATTCAGGTAAGATCTAGTATAACGAAGTTAACACTGACGGAAAACATTCGGTGAAGTCAAATCTAATATAATAAATTCTAGCATGTGAAAGGACCATGTACAAATTGCCCCCATGGGACTGAGATTTTCTTTCCCTTAGTGGTGCTGGAAAACTACTGCGAAGACCAAGTAAGAGTTTTACACTGAACTCTGAGAAAAAACACTCTACGCATGTTGGCATTCAGTTAACATCCAGGAGACTAAAGAAAACAATGTTCGAAACACTTGCTTGGAAGGAAAAGATACGTGTGACAAAATCGATTCTATGAAAAAAGTTTATGGAGAATACGCCGTTCAATTGAGATGGTCTTCCACTCAGTTAGCTTTGTTGGAAAACTGGTGGGAAAGGACATGGAGTGCTTTACATTCAAATCCGAGACATCTCACAGTGCACAAGGGATCAATCAGGTAACATATAGTATAAAGAAGTAGACAGTGATGGAAAACACAGGTGGGGAAGTCAAATCTAAGTTTCATACATTCAGTTCTCTGAATATGCCATGTGCGTAATGGTGTATATGACTGAAAATGTCTTTCCCTAAATTCTGTTGGAAAAAGACTGCGGAGACCAAGTAAGTAAGGGCTTTACACAGAACTCTGAGGAGGAAGTCTGTGTGTCATTTCTCATTCAGCTAACATCCAGGATACCAAAGGTAACAATGTTTGAGAACACATGCCTGGCTGATAAATGTAGGTAGGATACACTCGAAGATGTGAAGGAAGACTCAGGGGATTACCTTATTCAACTGAAGTCTTCCTTCGCTGAGTTTGTTGTGTGCAGAGAGGGTTGCAGGAAGGTCAAGGGGTGCTTTACACTCAAGTCCGAGAAATCTCCCTGTGCCTAAGGTATCATTCAGGTATCCTCTAGTATAGACTAGTTGACAGTGATGGAAAGCACATGTGGGGACGTTAGATCTAAGTTTCCTAGGCACAGGCCTGTGGAAATACCATATGCGACAGACCCCCTTCGACAGGGACTGTCTTACACTAAGATGTGCTTGAGAACATGAGAGCAGACCAAGTTAGTAAGGGCTTTACACTGAACTCTGAGAAAGAACACTGGATTCTGTATTCTGTAAAAATATACTGGATTCTGTAAAAGAGGTTTGTCAGGATTACCCCGTTCCACTGAGCCGGTCTTCCAGTGAGTTAGTTTGGTTGGAAAACCAGGGCGGAAAGATCCAGGAGTGCTTTCCACACAAATCCGAGACATCTCCCAGGGCGCAAAGGATCAATCAGGTAACATCTAGTATAAAGAAGTTGACAGTGATGGAAAACACACGCGGGGAAGTCAAATCTAAGTTTCATACACTCAGTTCTCTGAACATGATATGAGCGTAATGCCTTTTTCGACGGAGAATGTCTTTCCCTCACTTGAGTTGGAAAACGACTGCGCAGATCAAGTAAGTCAGTGCTTTAAACTGATCTCTGAGAAAGAACACAGTAGGCATGTGGCCATTCAGTTAACATCCAGAAGAGCAAAGGAAACAACGTTCGAAACATCTGCTTGGAAGGATGAGGTAAGGATGACTCACTCGAATCTGTGAAAGAAGTTAGGGGTGCATACACGGTTCAATGGAGATGGTCTTCCCCTGAGTTAGCCTTGTTGGAAAGGTCATTGCGTGCCTTACACTCAAATCCGAGACATCTCACAGTGCGCAAGAGATCAATCAGGTAACTTCTATGATAACAAAGTTGACAGTGCTAGAAAACACAGGCGGGGAAGCCAAATCGAAATTTCCTACACTCAGTTCTCAGAACCTGCCATGAGCCTAATGCCCTATTCGACTGAGAATGTCTTTCCCTAAGTTGTGTGGGAAAACGACTGCGGAGACCAAGTAAGTAAGGGCTTTACACAGAACTCTGAGGAAGAAGTCTGGGTGTCATTTCTCATTCAGCTAACATCCAGGATCCCAAAGGTAACAATGATTAAGAACACATGGCTAGCGAAAAATTTAGGGGGGATATACTCGAATCTGTGTAGGAAGACTCTGGGGATTACCTTATTCGACTGACGTCTTCCTTCGCTGAGTTCGTTGTGAGCAGAGAGGGTTGCAGAAAGGTCAAGGAGTGCTTTCCACTCAAAACCGAGAAATCTCACTGTGCCCTCACTGAGTATCTTTCAGGTATCCTCTAGTAGAGACAAGTTGACAGTAATGGAAAGCACACGTGGGGAAGTCACATCTAAGTTTCCTAGGCACAAGCCTGTGGAAATACCATATGCGACAGTCCCCCTTTACCAGGGATTGTATTCCACTAACAGTTACTGGAGAACATGAGAGCAGACCAAGTTAGTATGGGCTTTACACTGAACTCTGAGAAAGAACACTGGGCGCTAGTTTTCCCTCAGTTGACATCCAGGATACCTAAGTTCCCTTTGTTTGAAACCCATGCTTGGAAGCAAAATGTAACTGTGATATCCTGGATTCTGTAAAAAGGTTTGTCAGGATTACGCCGTTGAAATGAGACGGTCTTCCACTGAGTGAGTTTGGTGGGGAGACCAGTGCGGAAAGATCCAGGGGTGCTTTCCACTCAAACCCGAGAAATTTCTCTGTGCGCAAGCTGTCATTCAGGTAACATCTAGGGTAACGAAGGTGCAGAGATGGACAGCACATTGGGCGACGTTAAAACGAAGAGATATATCCTGTGGCCTGTGAAAGAATCTTGTGCGAATTGGTCCCATTGAACTGAGATTGTCTTTCCCTGAGTTGTGTTGGAAAACTTCTGCACAGACCAAGTAAGGAAGTGCTCCACACTGAACTCTAAGAGAGACCACTGTACGCCTGTGGGCATTCATGAACATTCAGGAGATTAAAGAAAACAATGCTCGAAACACTTGCTTGGAAAGAAGAGGTACCTGTAATTCGATTCTGTGAAAGAAGTTTGTGGATTATACGCCGTTGTATTGAGATGGTCTTCCTCTGAGTTAGCTTTGTTGGAAAACTGGTGCGGATAGGTCATGGCGTGCCTTACACTCAAACCCGAGACATCTCACAGTGCGCAAGAGATCAATCAGGTAACTTCTAACATAACAAAGTTGACAGTGCTGGAAAACACAGGCGGGAAAGGCAAATCGAAATTTCTACACTCAGTTCTCAGAACCTGCCATGAGCCTTGTGCCCTATTCGACTGAGAATGTCTTTCCCTAAGTTGTGTGGGAAAACGACTGCGGACACCAAATAAGTAAGGGCTTTAAACAGAACTCTGAGGAAGAAGTCCGCGAGTCATTGCTCATTCAGCCAACGTCCAGGATACCAAAGGTAACAATGCTTCCGGACACTTGCCTGGCAGATAAATGTAGGTAGGATATACTCGAGTCAGTGAAGGAAGACTCTGGGGATTACCTTATTCAACTGAGGTCTTCCTTCGCTGAGCTCGTTGTGTGCAGAGAGGGTTGCAGGAAGCTTAAGGGGAGCTTTTCATTCAATTTCGTGAAATCTCAATGTGCCTAAGGTATCATTCAGGTATCCTCTAGTATAGACTAGTTGACAGTGATAGAAAGCACATGTGGGGAAGTTAGATCCAAGTTTCCTAGGCACAGGCCTTTGGAAATACAATAGGCGAGAGGCCCCCTTTACCAGGGATTGTCTTCCACTAAGTTATGCTTGAGCACATGAGAGCAGACCAAGTTAGTAAGGGCTTTACACAGAACTCTGAGACACACTTGATTCTGAATTCTGTAAAATGATACTGGATTCTGTAAAAGAGGTTTGTCAGGATTACGCCGTTGAAATGAAACAGTCTTCCACACAGTGAGTTTGGTGGGAGGACAAGTGCGGAAAGATCCAGGAGTGCTTTCCACTCAAATCCGAGACATCTGCTAGGGCACAAGGGATCAATCAGGTAACATCTAGTATAACGAAGTTGAAAGTGATGGAAAGCACACGCGGGGAAGTCAAATCTAAGTTTCATACACTCAGTTCTCTGAACATGCCATGTGCGTCTGCCCTATTCGACGGAGAATGTCTTTCCCTCAGTTGTGTTGGAAAACAACTGCGCAGATCAAGTAAGTCAGTGCTTTCCACTGAACTCTGAGAAAAAACATAGTAGGCATGTGGCCTTTCAATTAACATCCAGGAGAGCAAAGAAAACAACGTTCCAAACACTTGCTTGGAAGGAAGAGGTACGGATGACTCACTCGAATCTGTGAAAGATGTTTGGGGTGCACACACGGTTCAATGGAGATGGTCTTCCCCTGAGTTAGCATTGTTGGAAAACAGGTGCGGATAGGTCATGGCGTGCCTTACACTCAAATCTGAGACATCTGACAGTGCGCAAGAGATCAATCAGGTAACCTCTAGTATAATGAAGTTTACAGTGCTGGAAAACACAGGCAGGGAAGTCAAATCGAAATTTCCTACACTCAGTTCTCAGAACCTGCCATGAGCCTAAAGCCCTAATCAACTGAGAATTTCTTTCCCTAATTGGTGTTGGAAAACGACTGCGGACACCAAATAAGTACAGAACTCTGAGGAAGACTCTGTGTGTCATTTCTCATTCAGGTAACATCCACGAAACCAAAGGTAACAATGCTTCGGAACACATGCCTGGCAGATAAATGGAGGTAGGATATACTCGAATCTGTGAAGGAAGACTCTGGGGATTACCTTATTCATCTGACCTCTTCATTCGCTGAGTTCGTTGTGTGCAGAGAGGGTTGCAGAAAGGTCAAGGGGTGCTTTACACTCAAATCCGAGAAATCTCACAGTGTCTAAGGTATCATTCAGGTAACCTCTAGTAGAGACAAGTTGACAGTGATGGAAAGCACACGTGGGGAAGTCACATCTAAGTTTCCTAGGCACAGGCCTGTGGAAATACCATATGCGACAGGCCCCCTTTAAGAGGGATTGTCTTCCACTGACACGTACTGGAGAACATGAGAGCAGACCATGTTTGAATGGGCTTTACACTGAACTCTGAGAAAGAACACTGGGCGCTAGTTTTCCCTCAGTATCATCCAGGATACCTAAGTTGCCTCTGTTTGAAACCCATGCTTGGAAGCAAAATGTAACTGTGATATCCTGGATTATGTAAAGGAGGTTTGTCAGGATTACGCCGTTGAAATGAGACGGTCTTCCACTGAGTGAGTTTGGTGAGAAGACCAGTGCGGAAAGATCCAGGGGTGCTTCCCACTCAAATCCGAGAAATCTCTCTCTGCGCAAGCTGTCATTCAGGTAACATCTAGGGTAACGAGGTGCAGAGATGGAAAGCACACTGGGCGACGTTAAAACGAAGAGATATATCCTGTGGCCTGTGAAAGAATCTTGTGCGAATTGGTCCCATTGAACTGAGATTGTCTTTCCCTGAGTTGTGTTGGAAAACTTCTGCCCAGACCAAGTAAGGAAGTGCTCCCCACTGAACTCTAAGAGAGAACACTGTACGCCTGTGGGCATTCATGAACATTCAGGAGATTAAAGAAAACAATGCTCGAAACACTTGCTTGGAAAGAAGAGGTACCTGTAATCGATTCTGTGAAAGAAGTTTGTGGTATATACGCCGTTGTATTGAGATGGTCTTCCCCTGAGTTAGCTTTGTTGGAAAACTGGTGCGGATAGGTCATGGCGTGCCTTACACTCAAATCCGAGACATCTCACAGTGCGCAAGAGATCAATCAGGTAACTTCTATGATAACAAAGTTGACAGTGCTGGAAAACACAGGCGGGAAAGGCAAATCGAAATTTCCTACACTCAGTTCTCAGAACCTGCCATGAGCCTAATGCCCTATTCGACTGAGAATGTCTTTCCCTAAGTTGTGTGGGAAAACGACTGCGGAGACCAAGTAAGTAAGGGATTTACACAGAACTCTGAGGAAGAAGTCCGCGAGTCATTGCTCATTCAGCCAACGTCCAGGATACCAAAGGTAACAATGCTTCCGGACACTTGCCTGGCAGATAAATGTAGGTAGGATATACTCGAGTCTGTGAAGGAAGACTCTGGGGATTACCTTATTCAACTGAGGTCTTCCTTCGCTGAGCTCGTTGTGTGCAGAG
>PJEM01010855.1:0-58807 GCA_004023845.1 Helogale parvula | reverse complement strand
GGGAGGGGTGGGGGATGCGGGATGCAGGGCGCACCTGGAGAGGCAGGTGGGGGTGGCGGGACACAGGGTGCATCTGCAGAGGAGGGGTGAGGAGTGGCGGGACGCAGCTAGAGGCAGCATGATGGGGCAGACCGGGGAGTCTGTTCGTTGCCTCCCTGCTCGCCCCGTGCGGAATGCACACAGTCACCCTGGGAGAGGGGAAGGCTTCCCAAGGCCTGTGAGGACGGGAAAGGTCAGCGTCAGAGCCAAGGACAGTAGTGCAGTTTTATCCTAAGTCAGGACACACTTTAAACATGAGAAAGTTACTAATGCTTGAAGACAAAGGACCATTTTGCCCAAATGTCACAGTCAGCATGCGGTCCATGTCAGGTGGCACCACCTGAGGGAGGCCCAGAGGTGATGTCCCCTGGACGTGATGTCCCCTGGACATGGTGTCCCCTGGAGGTGATGTCCCCTGCAGGTGATGTCCCTTGGATGTGAGCTGCCCCCTGGACGTGATGTCCTCTGGACGTGGTGTCCCCTGGAGGTGATGTCCCCTGGACGTGGTGTCCCCTGGACGTGATGTCCCCTGGACGTGGTGTGCCCTGGACGTGGTGTCCCCTGGAGGTGAGGCCTGTGACCACTCCTGAGTCAGCCCAAGCATCTGTCCCCTGTGTTCCCGACTCCGTGTAAGAGCTACTTCTGGTTGGACCTCAGCGGGACCAGCCCCCTGACCCGGTGATCAGCGCCTGTCTCTGGCCTCCCGTCCTCTTCTGGAAAGTGGCTGCTGTGTGTCTGGAGGTGGATTTAGGAGCTGCCCCTGGCCGGCCGGTCCCGCTGGCCCTGCCCGTCCTCAGTGCAGGCCTCTTGCAGTCGGTGCCCCTGTCTTGCCCGACACGAGGCCAGGAGCTCACCATCAGGTCACGGAACCGCTGGCTGGGCTCCCTCCTTGCCCGCAGCGGGTCCTGTCCTGGGGCCCCCGAGACTTCCTGGGGACCAGGCCTTTGGAGGCCAGGGGATCTGTGGTCTGGTCCTTATGGTGACACCTCCCAGCCCCGTGCCGTCGCTGGACTGAGTGGCATCTCACCTCACGCCCACCGTGGTTCCAGGGCGCAGAATGGAGGCGCCTGGACTTCCCTTCTTACCTCCTCAACCACGGGGCCCTGCTCGTGGACACCAGACCTGATCTCGGAGCCTCGGGTCCACGCGGACCTCGCAGAAGCAGGCAATCGGCGTGCCAGGGCACGGAAGGAAGGGCCCCGGGGCCCTGGGTCCTGCAGCCAAGGAGCAGGCGCTCTGCAATCTCAGGCCAGTGTCCAGGTCCTGCAGTCGCCTGGCGGCGGGGTCCCCTGAGTCCCCAGGGCCAGTCTCGAGAGAAGTCAGCCCTGTGGGCCCGGCTCTCGGCAGCCGGAGGGCGCGGCTCCAAGGTCCGCACCAGTGCCCTGAGGCCCCTGCTCTCACCCCCACTGTAGACTCTCACGGGCTGAACTGCGTCCCCAGAAGTGCTGAAGCCCTAGTCCCATACCTGGGAAGGAGACCTTGTTTGGAAAGAGTTCTTTGCAGATGGTCAAGTTCAGATCAGGTCGCTAGGGTGAGGTAAGCCGGGGGCTGGTTGGTGAAGGTTCTCGGGTCTGGTCCCTGCCACTGGCCCAGGGCGCCTCGCTTCCCAAGCTGCCATTTGATTAACCTCCTTTTATACATTTTTCTGGAAGACTTCTATCCAGATGCTGCTATTGGTGAATTCGGGTTGGTCGGAGTGACTCTTACACATCTCAGTTTTGGGGGCCGGGGAAATTCCAAAAAGCTTGAGAGTGGCCGTCTGGGTTTTGGCCGTCTGGGGCCCCCATGCACGGGACAGCAGCTCGCGAGTTCTGCCGGGCGAGGCGGGGCCCACGGCCAGGTGGGCTGGCCCGAGGTCTGCGGCTGGTGTCCTCGATGCCAGCGTGGCACGGATCACACGTGGCCACGACGGTGCACACGGGAACTCGCTCTGTTTCTGCGCGCAGGCGCCCTCACCCCAGATAGCCCGCCAGCCCCTTTCTGGTTCTCGCTGCTCTCACTGCCCTTTAGCAGGTGCACAGGTGAGCGCCTTCGGGTCCCTGCTAAGCTGCAAACCGGGCCGGCCTGACGTGGCTCCCTCCGCATCCCAGTACCTGGCGGATCGTGGGTGTGAAGATGTTTGTTGAATGAATCAATGACCTGGATGTGACTTTCAGCAGGTTTTCAGCAGTAAGTACAGAGAGGTCTGCACCGACTTTCAGCTTGTAACGAGGGAGGACGTCTGCCTCCCTCGCAGGACGAAAGTGCATGGGAAAGAGTTTCAGGCTACAGGTGTTTGTGGTTTCCGTGAGGGCCTCGGCAGAGCTGCTGAGCACCGCCCAGACGTGGCCTGCAGAACTGTGGTGCCTGCCCGCGGTCCTGCCACGTCAGCACCTGCCATCTGCGTTTAATGAGGTCACCAGGGGCCCCACGTGCTCAGCCCCCAGTGAGAAGCCCCCCTGGGCCCCGGGGGCTGCTCCACAGGACCGTCTGGGAGAGGTCCGGCCAGACAGGCACGGCGTGGCCCTCCCCTCGGTGCTCTGAGCCCCGGGGAGGGTGGGGTTCCCAGGAGGAATCTGTCACCGACGGGCAGGGGTCCGTTATCAGCAGGAGCAGCGAACCGAGGCGTCTAATCACCCTCTTCCTGTGGGCCTGGATTCCTTAATGGCCTTCCCCAGCTTAAGGCCAGCTGTCTGCCATCCCTGGCACTCACAGCCCTCTGGGAAATTTTACATTTTCCTGGTATCAGCAGGAAAATAGGAAATGGTTTGGAAAACCAGGCTACATGAAACAATGGTATAAGGAGCCCGAGGTCTGGATAAACAGTCCTGTTGCCCTTAGGGATCTCTGGGTTAAAGCACGCGCGATGGAATGCGTGTTCTGCCCAGGGGAAGATAAAATGAGCCAGGCCAGCAATTCTGTTCTGCAGCCGTGGCCGGCAGACACAGGAGGGGGGTGCCGGGGCACCAGGGGGGTCCTTCAGGCCGGCAGACACAGGAGGGGGGTGCCGGGGCACCAGGGGGGTCCTTCAGGCCGGCAGACACAGGAGGGGGGTGCCGGGGCACCAGGGGGGTCCCCCAGGCCGGCAGACACAGGAGGGGGGTGCCGGGGCACCAGGGGGTTCCCCCAGGCCGGCAGACACAGGAGGGGGGTGCCGGGGAGCCAGGGGGTCTGCAGCTGCTCTCAGATGCAGAGACCCGTCCTGCGGCCTCAGCAGCCTACCTACCTATCAGGTGCACTGCTCACCACGAATTGGGGGGGTGCCGGCAGCCAAGGTCCCTGCCAGGTGGACAGGGTCTGTGCCCAGCAGGACGGGGGCAGGGCGGCTGACTGCCGAGGGGGTCTGCGTCAGGGCCGGCCTACTTCTATGACCCATCTGCAGGCAGCCTGTCTCCCGGATTCGTTTGGGGTTTGGGGAGGGGGCTTCTGTGAATTTCTGCAGAATTAGGAGATTTTTAGAGCTGACTTTAAAGATAAACTTGTCCACGGGGTGAGAAGCCCCGGGATTAGGATGGGCCTTTTCCAGTGAGAACCAGATGCGCTCGCCCGCTGCGGCCCGCAGGGGCCCTGAATCGGGGAGGGTTTAATCCTGGTAGTTCCCGCGGAGGTCTCGTCCTGCCACGTGTTTGACCCTTAGGTCGCCCCCATGGTGGGGACAGGCATCGAAGCCACCTCCCTTCTGAGATGAAGGGAAGTAAGACCAGGGAGGGAGGGCACTGCCAGGGCAGCGTGGACCCTCGAAGCTGAGTTCGTCTGGGCATGGGGTGTCTGGTTCCCCGGGGCCGTCCTGCTCCCCCACACCCCAGCCACGTGGCGGCACCAGGCTGGCCGTCTCCAGGGGCGCCTGGCGCCGCCTGAAAGCTGCCGTCTGAGCACCGGCTCACTTATTGGCAAATCCAGAGGCTCGTGGGAGATGGCACTGATTGGCATCTTGCTGAGAGGGCTGGACTCCGTGCCCCAGGAAGGTGCCACCTCGAGCCTCGCCTCTCAGCCTGTGCTCAGCTGCGCCTGCGGTGTGGTGGGGGAGCTGCGCCTGCGACGGGGGGGACAGGGTGGGGAGGAGCCAGGGGGAGGCTCAGTTGCCTGTGCTCACTCAGGCACGGCCTGCCTTCCCCATCCACATCCATGAACGTCAGGGGGAGAAGTTTGCCCGTAATAATCTAAGTGCTACTTTGTTGTTAGCTTTCGGTGGCTAGCGGATACAGCTCTGTACTCCTTCTCGTGTGTTCTAGAGACGGGGGCTGGCCCTCCCTGACGACCCCTCCCCAGCTGCTCTGTCTGTTCTGTTCAAGGGACTCCCATGAGCTGAAACACAGTCAGACATGCCCCAGGCACAGCGCAGGCGGCGCCGGGCCTGCGGCCGCTGAGAAACAGAACAGTATTCTCGGATCACAGAGGACGAAACGCGGATTAAGAAAAGGAGAGGGATGTGCGGGGCTGTGGGCCTGGGTGCTTGGAGGCCAGTGGGCTCCGTCCACACCACGAGACCCTGCTGCACCCTGCAGGAACCTGCTTGGTGACTGCTGTTTCTTACAGAGCCTCAGAGTAGCTCTCTGTGCATTCTACCCGTTGTCTCCTGTTCCCTTCGGACTTGCAGGCACAGAGTCAAGCTGCTTCAGATTTTCAAATACTTGAAGATGCACATGCACGCATTTCCTTTTTTCAGGATGAGTGTCCTAGGTTCTCTCCTTATTTGGCCTCCTCCCCTATCCCAAGGCCAGGTGCTCCTCTCTGGGAAAGTGATGATGCCCCCCTCAAGCCCCAACTCAGAGCCAGACTACACTTCCCTATACCCCATGCTTCCAGGGACTACACTTCCCAGCAGCCCATGGTATTAGGGACTGCACTTCCCAGCAGCCTATGTTTTTAGGGACTGCACTTCCCAGAATCCTATGCTGTTTGGGACTACACTTCCCAGCAGCCTATGCTCTTAGGGACTGCACTTCCCAGCATCCTATGCTGTTAGGGACTACACTTCCCAGCAGCCTATGCTCTTAGAGACTGCACTTCCCAGTATCCTGTGCTGTTAGGGACTGCCAGGTCCCTGAGTTCTGGCCAGTGGGATGTGAGAGCGATTTGGGATTCCTCCAGACCTGGCCCAGGAAGACCCCACTGCCTGTACCCTTCTCCCTCCCTTCCTGCTGACGGGACTGCAGCCCAGGGGGCTCTTGGAAGCCACATGTTCCAGATGACACCCCCTGGGCCGATCCCCGCGTGACCTCCTGGATCCACCCTTCGCTGTGACTTCCCCAGAATGGCACTGTTATGGGCGTGGGTCCATCTGGTCCGGCCAGGTCTCCAGCGGATGCACTCACATCGCCTATAGTTGGCAGCACGTCCTGGGGGCCAGCAATATTGGGGTGTCCTCGGAGCACTGCTGGTTCCGGATGAATCTGCCCCCCACTCTGGGGTCCCAGGTCCACCTAGAGCTGCCTGGCAGCGGAGGTGTCCCCAGACAGGCCTCCTGCATGCAGCCGCTGCAGCGATAGCGCATGTTCCTCAGGCGGGGACGGGCCGCCCTGTGCCAGGGACGGATGACACCAGTGTCTCAAAGCAGCCAGACGTCTGGCAGCAACGTGTGTGGCCCCAGGACCGGGGACTCGGGGCGGGGAGGCCAGCTGACCAGCTCCGGTTTCAGGCTCCTGGTAAAAACAACGCGTGATCCACACTTTTCCCTAAAGGAATACATTTCTCATCCCTGGGCTTTCTCTGGCGTGAAAAGGGAGAGTTCTTAAGGAAGGAGAAGGTCGCCAGCAAGCCCAGCCACCCCAGGAAAGGAAAAGAGCACAGACCCCTTCCTCTCCCCTCACCCCGCATGACAGTAGTCCAATTTTACAGCCAGTGACTTGGGGACACCTTTTGTTTCTGGCTGACTGAGGATGAGCACGGTCTTGAGTGACGGGCTGTCGGGGCAATCCTGCCAGAAGCAGAGTGTGCTCAGCTTCCTAAATAAAGCGCACGAGTGTCCCTGAGCGTGGGTTGTCCGCAAGCGCTTGCTTTCTGCCTCCTGGCCTGGCTTTCTGGGGACAAGGGGCCCAGGCCTCCTGGGGTGGGGGGGTGCAGATGGAACTATTTGCCTGGACTTCCTGACCCCTGCTTTGTGACCTGAGAGGTCAGTTCCTGTACTGTGCAGGCTCACTGGGTCACAGTTGATGGGGACCCGACTTGAGGTATTGGCTCACCCCCCTGGCAAGTGCAGAAACTGACGGCCTCACACATGGCTGGGGTCAGGGGTCAGGGGTCAGAGAAAGCAGTCAGGTCTTTCTATACTTTCCTCCTCTCCCGCCTTCATCTCTTCTCTTTTTCGAATTGGATTGACTTTGTTCTTTAAACAGGGGTTCCCTCCTGGCTGCCAAGGTGGCCACTTGAAGCTCCGAGTCCGGTCCCCATGGCTTGTCATCTAGAAGAAGGAAACAGGTTTCTTTCCTGCGCGGTGCAGCTAGTGCATCTCTGCCAAGGGCTGGGACAGGCTGTGCTGGACTCGCGCGTGCGCAGGGACTGGCCGCCGGCCAGGGTGGACGCCATGGCCCGCCGCACCGGTGACCGTCCCTCCGGAGGTTCGGGCATCATCACTATGACTCATCACACGTTCTCACCCTGAAAGTGTTTTTACTCCAAGTTTTACTACGACCATCGTATTCATCAGAATGATGCAAGAGCTGTCGGCACCTAGGGAGGAGGTGCTTTCTGAAGCTAATTCCCCGAAGCCAGTTTAGTCCCTGGGTCGACTTTCTACACAGTGCAACTCACCAGATTGTTTACACGTTTATTTCTCAGTAATGACCTGACGCGGCCATTTGTGGGTTTGTACCCCTATCTGAACTCAACAACCGTATCTTTTGCTCTAATGACTTTTCTTTTGTGGCCGTCATGTCTACAAGGCCCAATTTCTTGGATAATTTGCACAGATTTTGATTTTGTTAATAATTTTTTATGCTGCCAGTCTAAATCCTTAAAATCTTAACAAGTATTTTACATTCTGATACTTTATTTTCTGTCACTTCCTCCCATCAACTCTCATCTTTGCTGGTTAAATCCGTAGTTTCCAATGTCAGCAAGAAGTTTTCATTCAATGTTTTCCTTTATAGCCACTTTCACTGTATGCGGCCTCGGTCTTTGCTGGTTCATTTTGTGCTATTCCTACCGGTGCTATGAACGTTGAGCTGGAAAAAACCCAGGAGTCTGCACGTCACGACCAGTCCTGACGCCGTGGTGTGGAATCATCCTTGGATAGTTGCTCTGGACCACAGCTGGTCTAGTTTATGCTAATTCCATTCTTTCATATGTTGACAATTTCTCTATCATCTATGAATAATCACAGAGCGAAGCCTCCCAGGATACGCAGGGGCGAGGCCACCTCCCAGGGACAGTCGGGGTTGCTGCCCTAAGAGCCACGTTAGTTATAAAGTAAATCACACGGCCTGGTCCCTCCATGTCTCAAGATCTCTCGTGCCCCCCAGCCTTCACTATCGGCCTTATCCAGGTTCTCACCCACGGTGCCCCTCCTTACCCGCCAACGCCCCCAGCATATCCCTTCCCCAGGGCTCCGTTGCAGGTGCTTGACGGGTTACCAAGGGAGGCTGGACCCTGGGCTCCCCGCCCGCCCGTCCCCACTGCTCCCCTCATCTACCCGTAGGCCGTGCGTCCCTTCTCTACTCACACCTTCAGGCTGCTGGGGAAATGCAGATGCAATCCTCTGGGCGGTCTGGGTGAGGCGCCCTAGTGAGGGCGACAGCTGTGACTGCACATCCCTCCGCGGCGCCCGTGGGCTCCCCCTCTGCTCCGCATCTTCGCCTCGACCCTACCCTCCCTCCCAGCAGGTGCCCGCCTTCTACACTTCTCTGAGCCTCAGAAGCTTACTTAAGCCCCTGCTCACCTTCCTGCAACCCCGGGAGCGCCTTTCCTGCATCTGTGCATCATCTTGTTTATCTCCTTCTTCATTTAAGGTAAACATGGATCCCCTCCTCTGCGCCCTGGGTACCCTCCTCTAGCTTCCTAAGGACCCCCTCATGGTTATCCCTTTGAGTCTCTTTGACTTCACCTTCCCTGTGCCAGGGGCTTGGCCTCCTGGGGCTCCCTCTGGCCCTGTGAGCCCCAGGCTCTCCCCTGAATCTCTTCCTCCTCCCTCCTCAGGGCACATCTCTTGTCTTGTCCCGTCCTCCTGGACCTGCCGCCTCCCACGACACTCCCCTTCCCGAAACACCCCCATCTGGATGGGACTTTCCAACTCTTTGCTGGAAACCTGCTACCTTCCACCTTCAGGTCTGGATCCCAGATTTTCACCTTGGGTGGGGCTCTTGCTTGCCCAAGAGGGGATCTCTGTTCCAAATTCTTCTGTTGGTCTGCTCTCTGAGGCAGCCCGGCCTCGGGGGTACGAGGGTCTCACCTGCTTCTGCTTATGGCTGCTTCTGCTTATGGCTGCTTCTGCTCAGACAGTGGCGAGGGTGGGTGCGTGGGGCTCCTGCGTCCGTCTCCCACCCTCACCCAGACTGGCTGAGTCCCGAGGTTGAGTGCCGCCCTTTCCTGGCCCAACGGTGCCCGTGGGTGGCCCGCTGTCCGGCTCAGAGGAGGAGGGAGGGTGATGGAGGTCACAGCCAGCTGGTCTTGCCCTCAGGGGCCACGTCGGCCCCCTTGCCGGTGAGGTGACAGATCTCTGGGGCAGGCAGGCTTACCCCGCACTCCCCTGGCCCCCCTGGGCTGCAGAGCCAGAGGTGCGGAATGGGCAGCGTGTTTCTGCATCTTGGGCTTGGTGGGGGGAGGGGAGGGGGCTGGTCCATCTGTTCCAGCTGACCGAGAACCTGCTCTGAGCACCACCGGGTCAGCGCGGGCCCTGGCGAGTCGGTGGCCTCCAGAGCCCTGGGTCCGCCCCAGGATCCCCGGGCGAGGGCTGGATGCCAGACGCTGTCTCCCCCTTTCCCCATGTCCACTCCTCCAGGTCAGAGCTCGGGGTTCAGCACAGAAGGCAAGGCGGGACACCCCAGCCCCCCCTCCGCGGCCTGTGACCCAGCACTGCGCTCCGCATCTCTCTGTACATTGGGGACGAAGAGCCCCGCCCCCCGCGAGAGGGCAGGACGTGCGAGCAGGGGCTTCGAGAAGGCTCCTCTGACGTCCCACTGTTATTACTCGCACTTCGTGGGCCCCGGTCAGACGCCGGCTTGTGAAAACACGGACACGTCTGTCTTCTTCCTCCTGAACACGATACGCTGTTGTGGGGGTTCTGCGCCCTCGCTGTCAAGGCCCGAGTCAGACGGGGGTGGGGTGGGGGGCACGGACGCGTCCTCCTCCCAACCTCACGCTGCTCCTGACTCCCCTGCCCGGGGCCCGGGTGCCCCGTCCTTGGCTGTGGCAAAAGCCATCCTGGTGCTTGCATGAGCACTAGGTCTCTCCGTGGCGCCTCCCCAAGGTGACCCTCCCGTGGGGTCCCGGTGACGTCTGCATGCTGTTACCCTCCGGCACTGGAGCGACTTGCTGGTTGCCATAACCTCAAGTTAAAATACACTTTGTTGGCACTTCTGCCAGCTCCCTCCCGGCACCGGGAGGCATGCCGCACTCTGCCCTCTGGCGGCCTCATCTCTGGGCCAGCGCCCGCCGGGTCTGAGCCCCGCTGCTCTGCGCCGGAGACACAGAGCTGAAGCCCGGGTGCTCCCAGGGTGCAGTCAGCTCCCGGCACAGGCCCCGGCCTGGACGAGCAATGTGCCGGACGGTGACACCCGCGGGAGGAAGAGGGACGAGGGGCCGAGGCAGCGGGAGAAGGCGTCCCCTGCGGGAGGAGCCCGACGGAGGCAGTGTGGGGGCAGGCGGGGTGCGGCCGCGCTGCTGCTCCCTGACGCCCCTCCCCGCCCCCCGGGGGACCCGGGGAAGATCCCACATGGCCACGTGTTTCTGGGGACGGGGCTAAGAGTCGGTGACACTGGACTGGCGTCCCTGATTCACAGCCAGGACTCGGTTACACCCGGTCCCTCTGCCTCTCGTGTGCGGGAGCACGGCGACGTCCAGGGGGCCGCCTGCGCCTCACGAGTCCGAGGGGCCCGGGCACCCGCTCCGCCCGCACGGAGAGCCTGGTCCCCTGCGCCGCGTGTGCGCGGGTGGCCGTGCGGGCCGGTCACTGGGCCCGCACGCGCACGTGTGGGCCTGCACGCGCCTGGGGCTTTTCTTCTGGGTGTGGATGTTTGTGCCAGACTGTGCGCTCATGCTGGATTTTAAATTAGCTTTTTTTTCATTATAACTGAAAGTGGAAAATACTACACCTCTGGAACGTATCAGCCAAACCTCCCACAGTCATAAACCCGCGCTAATGGTTTGTTTTTGTGCTGTTTGGTCGTCATGGTGACGGGCTGCATTAACTAATAAGTTTTGCTTTGAGAATTTTCATGCCAGTTTCCCGAACCTTGTCCTTCGGCCGCGGGGGCGTGCACGCTTGCAGCCCTCGGGGTCGGGGACTGACTCGGACTTCGGTGTCCTTCACACCCCGAAAATGGCCCGAGCCCCGCAGCAGGCGTGGCCGGGAAGGGCTGCGATGTGTCGTCCGCAAACACATTTACAGTCACGACACCCGAGAGGCGCCCCGGAGAGAAAACAAGCGCGAGCGCAATCTCGGCTTTCTGGCGAACGTCCCGCCGGCTGCGGGGGCGGCCCGGGGAGGCTGCACGGCCGCCACCTGCCGCCTTGTGACGGGGACCTGCCACAAGGTCTGAGGAAGGGGCCCCGCTTCGGTTTTCACGTGCACCTCCAAGAGGGACGCTGCCCCCCTGTGAAAGGAGGGCCCTCGGCCAAGGTCGGGTCCCCGCCCGCCGGGCTACAATGCTCTGGGCGTCCCTCTGTCCACGGGAGACTCTTGACGGGACCAGACGCCCGGGAGTGGCCCTCCGGCCTCCTCTCCTGTCCCTTCCTCTGATCTGAAGTGAACCGCCGCCCGTTTACCCATCTGACGGGTGACACCGACCTGCCGGGGAGGCAGCCGCTCAGCCTGCCCCGTGTGCACTGGGCCCCGCACTGTCCCCGCAGGCCGGGCCTGCCCTCAGGCTCCCCCGTTTTGGTGGGGGCCCTGCGGGGTCAGTCAGACCTCCCACGTGCAGCAGCCCGGCTCAGAGGCCCCGTCAGCCCCCAGGGCCGCGACCTCACCGAGTCAAGCCCATGGTCTCCGACGCGGGCCCTGCCTGGAGGTTGAGAGCTGTCTACCAAGGGTCCCGTTGGTGGCTCGGAAAGTGGGGAGTGAATTACCTAGAGTGCTGAGTACCTGCCGCGTGCTTGGCACCGTTCTGGTTGCTGGTGAACCCGGGACAGAGCCCGCCGGACCCTGCTCTGACGGGGCCTGGGCTCCAGGGACTGCGCCACAAGCAGGAGAACGGCGAAGGGCGGGGCCGAGCGGGGGCAGAAGGGGGAGGGGCGGCAAACCATCGGTGTTGGGGGGGCACCCAGCTGCATGGCAGGTGGGAGAGGCGGGAGGGGTGTCAGGGGTGAGGGAGGGAAGGAGCGGGGAGAGGGGGACCTCAGGTTTGGACGAGCAAGGGGTGAAGTCGGGTGGAGGGCAGGGGTGGGTGTGGGTGACCCCGTGCGACTGGCAGAAAGATTCAGGAGAGTCCGCCAGTCCGGGGAAGCTTCCACTGCAGCCCCCGTCCTGTGTCCCAGCAGGGGCTGCAAAGGGTAATTAGTATGTGACAAACTCAACCCAACCGTCGTGATACAGATTTTGGTATCTTTACAGGAGAGAGTGTTTGTGTGTGTGCAAGTGTGTGTACATGTGTGTGTGTGAGCTCACACGTGCGTGTGTGTGCACGTGTCAGGACATAGGTGTGTGCACAGGTGCGTGCGTGCAGGTGCGTGCAGGTGTGCAAGTACATGTGTGTGCATGGGTGAGCGCGTGTGCAAGCGGGCACATGTGTGCGCGTGTGTGCGTGTGTGTTTGGGAAGGAATTAGTCGCTGCTTTAATTGAGTTTCTGGAAGTGAACGATGTGAAAATTTGTAGTCACCCGAGGTGAGGGACCTAAGAATTCGAGGACGTGCCACCCTGCAGTATCTTTTTCTGTTAACACCGCTGCTGGTGACCCAATATTTGTGTCCCCTGAAGGCTCACATGTGGAAGTCCCAGCCCCGAGGTGACGGCTTCAGGAGGCAGGGCCTTTGGGGCTGATGAGGGTCAGGTGGCCCCGTGGGGGGTCTGGTGTCCTGGTCAGAGGAGGAGCACAGGGATGTCTCCCCCTGTCGTGGTCCCCCTCCCCCCTGCAGCCGAGCCCCCCGGGAAGGCCACGGCACCGGCACGGAGAAGACCGTCCGCGGGCCAGGACCAGAGTCCCCCCAGCATCCCCGACTTGGACTCCAGCCTCTGAGAAGTGAGTGTCCGTGGTCTGAGCCTGGGTCCGAGGTTTGGTCGTGACTGTGGGAGCTGCTCTGCACCGGGGAGGGGGGGGTCCCTCAGACCCTCGCTGGAGCGCACCCTCCTCCTGCACACGCGGAGGCACCCCCGCTCGCCTGGTTCCCCAAGGCGCAACGAGGAAGAGATGGCCCCAGAAAGGAGCAAGGTTCTCTGAGGCAGAAACATCTGGAAGCTGCTTCTGTGATTAATCATCATCATAAAAAGTGCAGAGAAGCTGAACTCCGCAAACGCAGGGACCCACATGTCCTCTAATGGAGGACAGCGCAGGGTGGAGCGAATGGCCTCCCGCAGTCCTCTGTGCGTCACGTCACGCGGACGGGGCAGCGTCAGAACTTGTGTTCGGGCCCCCGGGGCTCAGCCAGTCGGGGCCCCGGGGCTCAGCCGGTCGGGGCCCCGGCTCCGACTCACGTCATGATCTCACGGTTCTTTCGTTCGAGCCCCGCGTCCGGCGCCACGCCAGCAAGGCCAAGTCTGTTTAGAATCCTCTCCCGCTGCCTCTCTCCACCTGCACTGCTCTCTCTCTTTCTCATTATCAATACTTTAAAAAAAATTAAAAAACCCCTCATATTAAAGTCAGCATAGTCAGTATGAGGAATTAGGAAGGCATTGGGAAAATGTCTGTCCGTGGCTTAAGGTGTTCACGCTAACGGGGCTCCTGCAGTCATCGCTCTGGCCTCTTCATTTCACGGAAAGGCCGGCTCCTCGGGGCCCAGCCACTCACTACGTGGCCACCCGTCACACTGGTGCTCCCCAGCCCGGTCACTTCCCTGTGGGAGGAGGGCACTCAGCACTCTGAATGTCTTTCGAGACCGACAGAGGCCTGGGTTGCTTCCCGGGTGGGAAGCCCCCGCACGAGCCGGGACACCTTTCCGTTGCGGGGTGGCATCGAGGCGGAAGCCGGGTCCGCGCTGCTGTAGCAGCAGGGACCGAACCCGCCTGCAGCGCGGGGTGGGGATCGCGCACCGCTGCTGTGAAATGGAAACTCCCTTCTGTCTAAAAGAGAACATCCATTTATAGTTCGTTTCTGACCGGATTATGATATCACTGCCAGCAGATCTGAGAAAAGTCTTTCCTCTTCCAAATCCTACAGCACTCTGCTCTTTCCTAACATCAGAAATTCCTTGATTCCACTTCAAAGCATCTACGGATGCCAACCCTCCTCAGCACGGAGCCTCTGCCCAGATCCGCACGCCTCGCCCCCGCAGCCCCTGCGTCTGCTCCAAGGGCTGAGCCGGGTCTCTGTGCAGGGGTCACGCACGGGCGGGCGCGAGGGGCCCGTGGAGGCCGGGTGCTCCCCGCGGGCCAGGAGGAGGCCGGGGAGTGCCGGCACAGGCGGAGGGGGCCGAGGGGGACGCGGTGGCCTCGCTGCCCTGCTCAGGCAGGTCGCCTGGGCTCCGGCTGCGGGTTTGCCCCTTCTGTGCCCAGCCTGGCGTCTGGGATGGGAGAGAAAGGAGGGAGAGACGGTCTGCTGTCTCTGAGGACCTCACGCCTCTACGGACCAGCAGAAGGGCCTCGTGGGCCAGCTGGGACCTCAGTCCTGCGTGACCGAGCCGAGTGTCTCCGGCAGGGGCGCTCGGCCGGCTCCCACATCCGAAGGGGGTAAAGCCGCTCCCTGCGGGCTTCAAGATGATGGACAGCCGCGCGCTGCGTGCGCCTCCTGGGGCTCTTTCTGTTCACGAGTTTGGCCGCCTTGTGTGACTGAGCTCAGCCGAGCTTCTTTCAGCCTCCTGAACCTTCCGGGACCAACTGTGTCCTTCCTTGTGAATGCAGTTTTCGCAAGAGCCCTGCTAGGTCAGCTCCCCCAGAGCCCCTGCCTCCACATATCTGATTAGGTTCCCTCCCCCCCCAGCGCTGGGTGAGGGCTGACCTCCCTGGCTTGCCTTCAGCAAGAATCCTGGTGGGTCAGTGGAGCCAGAATTAGTAATTTTCCGTCCGCGGACCCTGCCCTGCTCCTTGGCTATGAATTCCCGCAGGTCTTTGCTGTATTTGGAGCTGAGCCCAGCCCTATCCTGAGGTCTCTCTTCCCCAGTTGCAATAGTCCCGAATAAAGTCTGTCTTTATGGCTTTAGCCACTCTCCAGGGCTGGCCTCTCTTCCTACTCTGAAGGGAAGACGGAACTCCCAGCTCAGCCGTGCACGCACGAGCTCCAAGGCCACATGCGCCGCCCGGACCACGGTCTGCACTTGCACAGACTCAGGGCTGGACCACAGCCAGGCGCCCTTCCGACTGGGCGCTCCGTGGACTTCGAGCGGAGGCGCGGGCCTGGGGCCCCCACTCTGGGCGGTGGTGCACGTGCTTTAGTGACGCAGCATCTCAGTGAGCTCCAGGTGGATCGCTGTGACCGGAGGAGGGAGGGGAAAGAGGGAGCAGACTCGGGGGGGGGGGGGGAGGGTGCCTGTCACAGCTCCGCCCTCCACATGGGCAATGGAGATGCTGCCGTGGCGCTATCCCTCCTGCTGTGTGTGTCCCAGGAACACTAGCGTCGGCTTTACCTGGGAGCTCGTGAGAAAGGCACCCAGCCTCTCAGGCCGCACCCGACATCCCGAGTCAGAGCCCCATTTGAACAAGCCCCCAGGGACTCGAGGGCACGCCGCATGCTGACACGCTCTGCTCCGGAGCACAGGGAAGAGTTAAGGAGGCTTTAGAATCTTCCGGGGCCTGAAAGCTTCTCAAACAGCCTTGGCAACACCTGATGAGCTAGAATCTGGTTAAACCCCGTGGGTTCATTTGATCTCTATTTGTGTTTTGAACGTGTTTGCTCTAGTCACCCGTTTTGCATAATCACCAGGAACACTGACGCAAGGCAACTTGATACTCAGTGAGGGAACAGGTGTCCTGGGCCGAGGTGGGTGTCCATCTCCCAGGGGCAGCTCGTGGAGCTCTGTGCCTGACGTTCCTGACTCTGCCCAAGCGGATCACCTTACCTTCCAGGGCCGAAGCATTCAGACAAACATGAGCCTACAGGACTCGCTGCGGTAAAAAATAACTGAACTTGCCCTGGGCTGACTCCAGTTCACTGGGTTTCGCTGGCCTCACACGGCCCCATGCACAGACCTGTGCGTCAGGAAAGAGACTCTGCCCCGGGAAACGGAAGAGACGGAACCAGCCCCACGAAGGCCGGGCTGCGGAGCGCAGGGAGTCGCCGGGTTGACCCGAGACTCGTATTGTGGAGAAGGAGGCCGTCAATTCTGTGCGACAGAAAGAGTCACGGAAAATCAAAGCAGAGAAGGGAAGACGTGTGGCACTCTTTGGTTCCAAGCATCATGGCACGTGCATTTTCAGTGTGACTTTGCCGTAAGCGTGAACAGATCACAGTCACATTAAACATTTTTTTGTTTATCTTAGAGAGAGAGAGTGTGTGTGGGTGGGAGCGAGGGAGGGGCAGAGAGAGGAGAGAGAGGATTCAGGTCTTGATCTCCCAACTCTGGGATCATGACCTGAGCCAGAATCAAGAGCCAGACCCTCAACCAACTGAGCCACGCAGGGACCTCCATATTCTCATTTTTAAGATGAGAAAACTTATACTCAGAAGTGAGATCATGTTTCTTAGATGCCATTTTCCCATCCGTCCATCCATTTATTCAAGTGTTCATCCATCCATCCACCCACCCACCCATCCATCCATCCACCCATCCATCCTCAGTGGTGTCTCTGTTGCTTTTACAGGAACTTAAAATGGTTACAGGTGTTCATTGCTCCTGACACTCATGTACAAGAAACACAACTTATAATTTTAATATTCTCCCACTCACTAAAGCTGGTGAGGAGTCTGATACTGGGGAACTTCCCACAATGCCTTCCCCCTTCCTCCGAGTGGTGTCAGGACTCCAAGGCGACTGCTGTCACTAGTCTTGTCTAGGTCTCTTTTCCTGTCAGATGAAGTCCCAGGTTGCCCCTCCCCTTCAGGGCCACCCTTTATACTGGGACATCGGTCAGTGCCTCCAAGGTGGTGACACATGGGTTGCAGGCACCACAGGCACATGGAGCCCCTACCTGAACCTTGCAGCCTCCCGCCGTGGCAGAGAGCCCAGACGCCCCCCCCCCCCCCGTGGTCCCTGCTCCAGCATCCTGCCGAGGGGACCACGTGCTGAAGAGTCATCTTGGACATCCTGCCCAGTAGCACCTGCGGATTGCCCCCCCACCGTCCACCTGCAGCCCCCTGAGAGTCTCCCAGGAGGACTTCCCCACTGAGCCCAGCACCCACATCCCCGGAGAGGTGACAATATACTGTCCTGTGAACCCCAGAGTGTCGGGTGATTTTTGCACAGCAATAGATAACTGGACCAACGCCAAGCATGAGACCTGGACATGCAGAGGGCCACCTCCCAGAAGTCAGCCTGCCCCCAACCGCAGGTCAGGGAACGCCCAGGAGGGGAGAGAGAAGGCAGAGCCACGCTCTGGGAAGGAGGGACCGGCCACAGTCCCGGCTCAGTGCTGCCCCCTGCCTCCACGGGCTAGCAGGTGCAGGAAGGGGCACACTCCGGGGCGGGCAGCGGGTGCTCCCTGAGAGGGGAGGGGTGGGTGGGCCACCTCTGGAGACTCTGGCCAGACCTGAGACCACAGACCTCGTGCTGGGATCAAGGGCCGGGTGCGTCCGGATACGGAGGTGCCTCGTAGCAGAGCCTGAACAGAAGAGGGGCTGACAAACGTCTCAGGTCAAATGTTTCCGCTTGTGGGTGGGGGACAGAGCGCCATCTGCAGGCTCAGCGCCGGGTCTCAGGCGCCCTCGGGCCTGGCGCGGGCGGGGGAGGGGCAATCTGCTCTGTTCCTGGTCATTGTTTCTGCATGTATTTACTTTTCCAATGACCAAGTGAAATCATGCTCTTTGTAAGTCTGAAGATTGTTCCCCAAAATGGAGAGAGAGGGGGAAAACCTAGAGGCCCCAAACTCACCAGAACAATTCTGGAGAAGAGGCTGTAGGAGGAGAGACCCTGCCGGGAAGTAAGCGGCCCCGAAAGCCCCGGACACTGAAACCAGGTGTGGGTGGCGCGGGGCCGGGCCACAGACAGACCCGCTCTGCGGGGAACCTTGGCTTTTCAGACCAAGTGAGGAAGACTGGGTTTATATTTCATTAACATGTTTTCGGGCAAATTGCTTGAACCTGGAAACAGAAAGCAGTGTGAGTCCTACATCTTCAGAGACAAATACATCTGTATCCCTCAGGGAATTAAACAGCAAAACCCTCAATGAAATGTTCTAAAACCAAACGACGCTGGAAAGGTCTGGTCTGGAAGTCCTGGAAGTCATAATGGAAAGTATGACATTGGGACTGACATGAAGTACAAAACAGGAAGCGCGTCTCCCACGAGGTCAAAGGCAAACTTAGAATCCGGGGAGCACATTCTGCACACTGACAGACAAGGCCCAGCAGGTGAGGGTATTTATAAGAAAACCAGGCAACAGGGCGCCTGGGGGCTCAGTCGGGTGAGCGTCCGACTTCGGCTCAGGTCATGAGCTCACGGCTCGTGGGTTCGAGCCCCGCGTCGGGCTCTGTGCTGACAGCTCGGAGCCTGGAGCTGCTTCGGATTCTGTGTCTCTCTCTCTCTCTCTCTGCCCCTCTCCTGCTCATGTTCTGTCTCTCTCAAAAATAAATAAACATTAAAAGAAGATCAGGCAACAAGCTTTCCGAGTAAGAGACATGGCGAAAGGGCACATCCACAGAGAGCGCAGACACACCCACGAGAAGTGGAAACGGCTGATAATTAATTGCAGGAGAAAACTGTAAACCTAACACTAAGATAATGTCTATTGGACGCAGAAATACTACAAAGACCGAAAAATCTCTGTCGGAGAGTGTTCTTGCATGGCTAGCAGGGTCTTAAATTAGAATCATCTAGAAGACAGTTTGGGAACAGGTATCCTCATGCAAAATGTCTCCGATTCTCGAGATTTTGTGAAGGCGGTAATTCCGCACCGTCACAGGGAGGACGCAGGACGACACTCTTAGGGTCTTATTTCTAAAACAAAGTGAAAAAGGAAACAGGAAACCGACAGAAACCAGGAGCGGTCCCCGGGCTCGCGGTGCGGGCGGGATAGTCACGTGGGAACAGCGGTGATTAGAGGCGCCAGTGCACCTGCGGTTGGTTAGTACCGCCCTATTTCTGGGACCGTCGTTGATGGGAAAACACTGATTCCACAACACCACGCGCTCCGTGTCCTGCTTTATGTGAAACCGTAAGCTTGACTTTCGCAGACCAGCAGGCTTCTCGGCCACCCCGATGGGGCATCTGCTGGGAGCGTGTTTGGGAAAGAAGGCGGTCTCGCGTCCTGCCCCGCTGGGGCCACCACGGCCCCCCAGCCCACCACAGACCTGCGTGGCTGGCGCCCCCGGGGCAAGGCCAGCCCGGGGGTCCCGTCCAGGCGGCTGAGCCGGGAGGATCCTGCTTTCTGGTTGTTGCATTGCTCTCTGTTTCTCTCACTCAGGGCTCGTGCCATTTCTACAGGACTAAGGAATCCATCTGCAGATAAGCACAGAGCTTCGTGTGAGGCCCACACCCCACCCGGGCGGCGGGGAGGGATCTTAGGCAGCTCCAGGCCTGGGACGCGGCGGCCCCTCCGTCTGCTTCTCGGGCTCTGGCATTCAAAGCGGCGCACGCCCATGATCAGACCTTCGGAGGTGCCAGAGAGGGGCGGTGAGACTTGGCGGGGCTCAGAGCGACCAGCAGGGCCCCCCGGGGACGTGGGTGCCAGGCTTGCGCCTGGCGAGGGGCGCCCAGTGTCAGGGACAGGCTGGCCCGGACGCTGCATGAACTCCCAGAGTCCCTTCCAGGACGAAACGGAGGAATGTGCCATGGCTGTCGCCCTCGCCCAGGGCTGGCTGCTCTGAGGTCCCGTGTAGGCAGAGGGGCAGGACGAGGAGAGCCAGCCCCTACCGCCTACTGTGCAGCACCAGCTGGGTCCCCGGCTCAGCCCTGCCTGCAGGCCAGCGTGCGTCCTGTGCCCGTGTGCCCCGTGTGCCCTGTGCCCTGTGCTCCATGCACCTGGGAAGCGGGTGTAACGGGCAAACAGGCCTCAGGAAGAGCGTCCCCGAGTTGTCTCTGCCACAGTTCCGTCCCCGGGGAACTTGTAGGCCTGACTGATCAGGGCAGTGATCACCTTGCACCCTGGGGCCCCGTCTTCTGTCCCACACAGGTGGTCCCCGGCCTCGTGCTGGTCAGCCGTCACTTTGGCAGCTGTGTAAATCCTCGGGTGCCAGGGGTGTCCCTCCACGGGGTGTGTGGGTGTGGACAGCAGCACGTGCTCCTCGCCCAGGGCCCGAGGCCCCCGCGGCCCCTGCTCAGTGTCGGCCACGGCCAGCGGCGGGCGTGCGGGTCCCAGAGAGACCTGCGCGGCGTCCTCACCTCCCCCTGCTGCCCCCATGAAGCCCGTCTCTTCTGGGCTCAGGCAGGTGCCCCCCTGAGCTGTGGGGCTCCGGCTCCTGCATCTGAAGCTGGGGCTGAGCAGAAATAAGCATCGTATCTCAGAGATTCTGGAAGTCCGGCCCCTGGGTTTTGCAGGGATGGAAACTGAGGCTCAGAGGGGGGAGCAGGCCCCCATGTGGACCCCCAGCAGTGGCACTGGGGTCCCGGCCACGGCTTCGGACGGTGAGCTCCCTCAAGGGGGCCCGGCAGCCTGGCTGCAGAGTGCCCGGCCTCCTGCACGCGGGGCTACGGCCACAGGGGTGGGCTCCGCGTGGGCCCCCCGCGCAAGCTCTGGGGACGGGGCGGGCACACCGGTGCGTGCGGGCAGGCTGCCGCTCCAAGCCATCTGGCCTTTGCCGGGACGCACCTGTCACCTGCATGAATCACCTGCACCTCCCAAAGTATACTCCGAATGTGGACGGGACTCCCGAAGCCCCCGCATTCCCGTGCTGCCTCCTTGGCCCGCCCTTGTCATTGGCGCTGACAAGGGTCCCTCCCTGGGGAAGGACGGCCACAGCTCAGTGTGTTCTGCCCTTGGCGTCTTTAACCTGTTTTCCTTCCCTGCGGGTGACAAGGCCATCTGTCTTCTTTCCCCGTGGCACATGGCGACCATACGTCCCCTCTGTCTCTTCAAATGTGGCTGGCCCGCAGTGCCGGAGGGGGTGGCCACAGAGTGTCACTGGAGGGGCAGAGACCAGGCACCAGCGCACCAGCTGGAGTCTGAGAGGTCAGCACATTTGTCCTTCCTGAGCCTGCTAAGAACAGAGGTGACAGGTGCAGCCACCACTGGGACCGGCTCTGCTCCTCCCTGGGCCACAGCGGCGACCGGCCGAGGGCAGTGCGTGTGCATGACCACAAAGTGCAGCCCAGGTGGGGAAGGTCCCAGTGGCATCAGGGAGGGCTTCGTGGAGGAGGTGTCCTTGGAGGGGGCTGTAGAGGATGAGAGGGAGCTTCCTGGGCACCAGAGTGGGGAAGCAGGGCATGCTGGGGAAAGGGATTCAGGCCCCCCCCACCTCCCCACAGGGGCACAGGGCACAGGGGCGGTGCTGGAAGGGCAGGCGCGTGGCCAGGGGCCATCAGTTGGGTTTTGCAGCAGCTGGGGCCCTGTTTTAAAGCTGTAGAGTTCTGACTCTGTTTGCGATGATAAGAGAAGTTCATGGGGGCAGGGGGCAGGGGGCAGGGGAGGGGCTGGAGGCATCATCCGGGGGATAAGACGGGGCCAGGGGCTCAGCGTGCCAGGCAGGTGCCCGAGGCTGTCGTGTCTGGGGCCCGTTCCTTGTTTTAAGCTTCTGGAAACAGCAGTGCAAGATGCATATGGGTGTCATTCATGTTTGTCCCCAGGACTGGGCGGGACCTCTCCTGACGGCCCAGTGAGGCCCCATTCCTGCTCGGAGCGGGCAGGTGACTGTCCAGGGCCCGTCTCGGCCTGCGTCACCCACGAGAGTGGTCGTCCTCATGGTCCATGGCCGCCCTCACAGGTGTCTCCCCCGCTGGGGGGCTCTCGGGCCAGCGGGGCCTCCTGCTCCACCCTGGCCTGGGCAGCGGCTCTGAGCACGCCGTGGCTGCCCTCACTGGCCCGTGGTCTGCGGGTCCTCGGCTGTCCCTGTCCTCTCTCGTCACCTCACCTCTCATCGAGTCCCTTGAGCGGAGCAGAGAGTGTGCAGCAGATGCCTTCCCGGCGCCCCCCTCCTGTGCGCGAACTCCCTGCTATATATACACACGCGTGCTCTGCAAGCGAGCTCTTCCTCTGCATCTGGAGGCGACCCGCTCAGCACGGTGCGGAGAATCTCCTCCACGCAGCCGGCTCTCCGGAAACGCTCTCTCCCGCGGGGGGGGGGGGGGGGGGGGGGGGGGGGGGGGGGGGCGGGGGGCTCTCCCCCTGGCCCGGCCCCGCCCCGCATCCGCGTGTCCACAGGGGTTCATTGGAGCAGACAGAGGGGCCAGCCCCCCACCCCTCAGCCACCTCACGGGAAGAATGGGATTTATCCCCAGATAACTTGAAAACTTACGATTATCCTCTTGCCAGAAAGAGTAAAAAGGAAAAAAAGCCCCAGAAGCCCCGAGTTGCTTCCTCGTTCAACCCTTCCTCCCGCCAGCTTCCCGCGCTCAGGAGGCACCTCCGTGCACCTAGCTCTCCGTCGCCCTCCCAGCCCCGACGCGGAGCAGAGGACGGCGCTGACGTGGCTGTAGGAGGCAGGAGGCGAGGTGGTGCAGAACAGTCGAGTGTGGGGGTCCCCCCGCCGCAGACGCCCTGCAGGCCGCCCCTCTGAGGCAGGGACGTGCAGGTGGGGAAGGGGACGCTGCTCCCCATTCCTTTCTTGTCTCAGTGTCACCACTGCAGACAACAGAAAGTCCCCTGGTAGACCAGTACCCCAGTTCCCAAGGCCCGTGTGACGGTGAGATGGTGAAAGGCCATGGGCAGATTTAAGGTTGAGTCAGAGGCAGGTGCCTCGCTTCTTTCTTGTGGGTCATTTTCACAGGCAGGAGCCTGGGATGGGAATTAGTGGGGGATTCGACCGCCGACAGCAAGGTGGTGCCTCTCTGGTTCATGAGTCAGCTGTGCACCCAATGGGTCAAAGGAGGCTCCTGCGTGAGGGAGGAAATGACGTGCCTGCCAGGGTGGGCTGCGGAGTGCGTTTCTATCCAGTCTCCTGGTGGCTGAGTCTGGCGACAGTTGGGCCCATGTGTCAGCTGGGTCACGTGTCAGCTCACCGGGATTGAGATGTTGTCACCAGACTAGAGAACGGTGTGTGTGTGGGGGGGGGGGAGGTGGTTAGCCTGCTGTGTCACTGCTGTTTCGGAGCGCAGCGGGGACTGAGGGGGGAGCCCCCCGCCGGGCCTCCTCTGCTGGGTGGCGGCTTGCTCCTCCCGAGTCCCGCCTCGGAAAGACTCTGACACCAGAGCCGGGATTGCAGTTGAGTTCCTCCACCTAAATAACCCGTGTTCCTCAGGGACGACTTGCACCTACTCAGGCTTCTAGATTTCATGCACCAGGCCCCCCCTCCCTATGATGCTTTGCTCTGATGTTCTCTCTACTCCGTCCTGGGATTTCTCTCCTCTGGCCTCAGCTTGCTTTAGGGAAGGAGGGGAAGAGTGTGAGCTTCCCTTTCCGAAGGAGGCAGATGATGAGGCAGATGAAGGGTCTCCCCAGGCTGCGGGCTAAGTGAGCCTCCAGCCGGGGCTTCAGCTCCGGGCTCCCCGCTGCTGAGCAGCCCCCAACCGTGCTTTCTCCAACAAGGGAGGGAGGGCGGCTTCCGGGCGGCGTCTTTCCCTATCCGAACACCCTTTCAGCAGGAATCTGAACTCCAGACATAAAATTTATTTTGTCTCCCACTCCTCACAGAAGCCGGGGCTGCTCGGCCCACTCCAGCGCTCGGCTTCACACCCCAATGGGGGTGCTTAGTGACTGGCTGCAGACTCCCCAAAATCCCGCCTCTTGGGGAAACAGGCGAGGCGTCACCTTGTCTTCCTTGACTTCTGAAGTTCGGAGCCTGTTGGGAGGAAAGATTCATTCTCTTAATGGGAAAAGAGGGAAATGAAACCAGGAGTTTGATTATCTGAGTCAACATTAGCAGACCCACTGCTCTCCCCGGGGAGTGAGTGCGGGAGTTAATTGTTTACTTGGGAAATTTGAAGAATGAAAACACAAGAGATGAGGCAAAGTGGTAGTTGATCCAAAGACAGACATCACAGACTTGTTTATCCTTGGCATATTTTTAGCCTTTTATTGTATAAAATTTCAAATATATACAAAAACCACATAGAATACTATAACGTGCCTTCATATACCGAACACCCAACTTCAAGTGCTGGCCATGGCCAATCTCTCTCTCTCACTCTCTTTTTTTTTAAATCTAAACCTCCTCCCGCTTCCTCCTTCCCCATTATTTAGGAGCAAATCCAAGACATCATAAGATATCTTTTGTAAATGTCTCTGCCTGTATTTCTAAAAGATAAGAACTCATTTTCAGGCTTGATAATGGTTTTGTGGTTAGGTTAAAAAATTTCTTACTATCACATATCAAGTCAGCGTTCAAATTTTCAATTGCCTCATAAATGTCAATTTATTCTTTTTACGTATTGTTTGAATCAGACTCCAGATAAGGTTAACGCATGTGATTGCTTGATGCTTTTCAAGTCTCCGTTAGTCTGTAGATTTCCCTTCCCTACATATATTTTTGCAATTTATCTTTGAAAAAAGCATTCTTGACAGATTTCGTTTTATGTATTCATTATTATATTTCAGGTTGAGGAGGAAAGCAGAGAAAGAGAGTCTTGGTCCAGTGTAACTCATCTGGGCTTTTGATAAACATCATTTCTTATGACTTTTCAAGACAGAGAAGGAAGAGAGATTTGGGACGTGTACACTCTGGTCCTTCTTTACTCTTGGCTACAGCTCGTATTTCAACTCTCTGAGCCTGTCTGAAGAATGGATTGAGACTTACCTAATCCCGACTTCTCAGAACAGTATCTGAAGATGGAAGTCAGAAGGTCCAAGTCCAGAGGGGGCCAGGAAGTCACTGAGAATAAGTCACACCGACTGGGCACCAGCCCTGTGCCAGGAATTGGGCTCAGTATTTTAAATGGATTATCACTTGGGTTTACTGTTGCCCTTTTAACAGAACAAAACCATGTAACCTAAGACTGTCTTCAAATCACCACAGAGCATTCATCCCTCTTCCTACTGGTCTGAAAGCTCCACGGGAAAGGCTACAATGGAGTCATTTGCTTTACCTCCTGTGCCTTGAGAATGGGCTCAACAAATATTTGTCATTTGTGGTCTAGTAGTTCACGAGCTTGGGAAGAAAGGAAGAAGGAATGAAGCTTATTTTTATTGCCTACCTGTGTCAGAATAGGCCTTAAAAGGTCAAAGGGAAGTCATCCATTTTCTACAGTGGTGACCTGTCTTCACCACTGCCACTGAGAACCGTTCATAAAGATCTGGATAAAACACAGCTTAAAAACCAGTTTAAAGATACCAGAGAACCGCCAAGGCACAGTGTAACTGAGAGGTCAAGGTTCTGGATAGAAGAAAATCCCACAGAAACAAGACCAACACTTGGCTCTTCTTGCTCTCTTTCGGCATCCACTAGCGCTGGCCCCAATGACTGACAGCCAAGTAGAACGCCCCCCTGAGAGGCTGAAGCGTCAGAAACCCTACGGGGGGAGGAGCAAGTAAAGTGTCTCCCAGAGAGGAGGCGTGTGGCTAAAGCCTCAGCACTCAGCCGAAGCCGATAGATCCACTTTCCCCGAGACCTCCTCGGCTCACCTCCAAGTGGGGTGAGGCGAACTTCCTTCCCCATTAACTAACCACCAGAGGCCAACAGCAGCCTCTTTGGAAGATGATAATGTAATCCAGAACCTCAAACTACGCCTCAGATAGTTCATCCATAATGTCTAAGGTGTAATCAACAATTACCAGACATGCCAGAGACCATGCTAGATGACTACAATCCAAGCAAGAAAAACAACTGATGGAAACAGATCTAGAGAAGATGCAGATGTAGGAGCTGTTACAGACTTTTTTTTAATGCAAAAGAATGAAACAGAAGTGCTGGAACTGGAAAATAAAGTCGCTACATTGAGAAATCATTCAACAGGTTTTATGGTAAATCAGACATAGAGAAAGGAATTAGTGAACCGGAAGATGGGCCTATAGGAAAGAGCCTGAATGAGGCACCAAGAGGCAAACGGATGAGAAACGCAGAAAAAGGACAGATGGGGGATGGTGGAGAAGTCTGCGCACGCAGCCAGAGCCCCGGCGGAGAGGAGAGCCAGGCAGGGCTGCCTCACGGACGCACTGGCTGAGAGTCTCCCGAGCACTAGAAGCATCAGGTCACAGAACCGAGTCATGTTGCAAACCCCAGTGGAATAAACAACAAGAAAGTCACAACTAAGCATACATAGCATAACTACTAAAAACCAAGGGTAACAAGAAAATATTAAAAGAAATTTAGATTACTTCACACCTGTGAGGTTAGCTATTGTTTTTTTTTAATCCCCAAAACGAAAAACAGAAAATAAATATTTTGGGAAGGGTGTGGAGACATTGGAACCCTTGTGCATGGTTGGTAGGAAAGCAAAATGGTGCAGCAGCTGTAGAAAATAGCACAGTAGTTCCTCAGAAAGTTACATACACATTTATCATATGACCCAGCAACCCTGCTCCTGGGTATATACCCCAGTATTGACAAAAGGGTCACCATGAGATACTCGTAGTATTATTGTTCATAGCAGTAGTATTCACAATAGCTAAAACATGGACCACAGGCATCCGCTGACAGATGAGTGGATAAGGAAAATAAAGTATGTAAATATAAAACATGAACTATTGGGGCTCCATCAAGATACAAGGCTTCTGCACAGTGAAGAACACAATCAACAAAACTGAAAAAGACAACCTGTGGGATGGGAGGAGTTATTCGCAAATGACATGTCCAATAAAGGGTTAGTACTCAAAACACCCCAAACAAAATAATCCAATTTGAAATAGACAGAAAACATGAATAGACATTTCTCCAAAGAGGACATCCAGATGGCCAACAGACACGTGAAAAGATGCTCAACCTCCCTCATCCTCAGGCAAATGCAAATCAGAGCCACGATGAGACACCACCTCACGCCGGTCAGAGCGGCTGAAATCAGCAACCTGTGAATCAACAAGTGTTGGGGAGGAAGTGCAGAGAGTGGGACCCTCTCGTACTGTTGGTGGGAATGCGCCCCGGTGCGGCCTCTCTGGAAAACTGTGGAGGTTCCTCAAGATACTAAAAATAGAACTACTCTATGTTCCAGCAATTGTACTACTAAGCATTTACCCAAAGGATACAAAAATATGGATTAAAAGGGGCACACACACCCCAAGATTTATAGCAGCTTTATCACCCATAGCCAAACTGTGGAGCGAGCCCAAATGTCTGGCGACTGACCAACAGACGAGGGATATTATGGTATATGTTGACAATGGAGTACTGCTCGGTCATCAACAAGAATGAGATCTTGTCATTTGCAATGAAGTGGATGGAGCTAGAGTGTATTTCACTTCTGCTAAGTGAAATAAGCCAATCAGAGAATGACAAATACCATACAATTTTACTCACTTACAGAATTTAAGAAACAAAACAGATGAACATATGGGAAAGGGGGGAAAAGACAGGGAGACAAACCATGAGACTCTAATTGATAGAACAAATTAAGGACTGATGGAGGGAGGTGGGTGGGCTCTCAGGGGGCACTTGTTGGAATGGGCAGCGGGCGCTGTGTGTAAGTGATGAGTCACTGAATCCCACTCCTCTGTTGCACTGTATGTTAACTACCTAAAATTTAAATTAAAAAAAAGAAGAAGATTAAAAAATACAATGGAATGTTGTTATGCTTTGAAGAGAAAGGCAATTCTGACACACTCTACCACGTGGGTGAACCGTGAAGACATTATGCTGAGTGAAATAAGCCAGACACGACAGGAAAAATGTTGTCTGATTCCACGTGCACAAGGTCTCCTGGGGAGTCACAGTCCTAGGGACGGGAAGCAGAATGGTGGGCGCCGCGCAGGGGAGGAGAGCAAGGGGCTGGGGTTCAATAAGGAGGAAACTCGAGTTTTGCGGATGGAAGTGTTCCAGAACCACAGGACTGTTTCATGCTGCTGCGCTGCACACTGCACAATGGTGAAGATGGGAGATTTTACGTTACGTGGATTTTATCACAATTTTTAAAAATGAGAAAAATGAGGAACTGTTGGAGGTGGTGCGAAAGTTACATTATTTTTAGAGAAATAAACCTGACAGATTCTTTCTCAACAGAAAGAAAATAGAAGTCAGAAGACAATTGAATGCTGTCTTTCAAGTTCTAAAAGAAAATAATCGTCGCCAACTTAGGATTCTATGCTCGGTGAAAACATCATCCAAAAATAAAGGTAAAACAGAGACATCTTCAAATAAAGTCTGGGAGGACTTGTGATCAAAACACATGAACTAAGGGTATTGCGAAAGGGAATTCTTCCAGTAGGAGGGAAATGATCCCAGACGAAAGCACAGAGCAAAGGATGGAATAAAAATGTAAAAGCGTGGGTCAGTCTAAGTGAGCACCGTGTGTATACAACCATGATAATCATTCCCTGTGAGGTTAAAATGGATGTAGAATTAAACTACGGAGATAAATGGGATCTGAGAATTCTCAGGTCTTTGTGTTGTGTTCAAAATATTAATTTACTTTAGGGGCACCTGGGTGGCTCAGTTGGTTAAGTGTCTGGCTTCAGCTCAGGTCATGATCGCACAGTTCGTGGGTTCGAGCCCCGTGTCAGGCTCTGTGCTGACAGCTGTGGAGCCTGCTTTCACATCTATGTCACCCTCTCTCTCTGCCCCTCCCCTGCTCACACACTCTCTCTTTCTCTGTCTCTCTCAAAAATAAAAAACATAAAATAAAATTTAAAAAATATTAATTTTATTTAGAATATTATAAGTGAAGGCTACATTTTTTAACCTCTAACCCTGAGATAAAAAAAGAGTAAAGGGATGTGCAGCTAAGGAGCAAATAGAAGAAAGAATGGAATTAAAAAGAAAATCAACACTAAGAAAGGTGAGAGAGAAGAGAGAAGGTTACAAAAGTTGAAGAAAATAGAAACAAAACAGTAGAGCGGTAGTTTTAAAGATCGAGGGTGGGAAACAATGTTTGCAGTACACACAACCCAGGACTCAAATCCAGAGCATGTGAAGAACCCCTCTATACTGAGGAGAAGTCAGAAAGCCCAAGAGAAAAGTGGGCGAGACGCTTGAACAGGCGATTCACAACAAGGGCACCCAAACAACCACAAACAGAGAACGTGTGCAGCCTCAGCCATGGAGCAAGCAAACAAGAGCCGTGTGGTGGAGAGACAAACCGGAAAGGGGTGCGCACCTACGCTGGCAGGGACGTGGGGCACAAGCTGGCACACGGACTTGACAAGCATGAGGGGTCCCTGCTACAGGGGACAGGCTCATACCCTCTATCCCTGCGGAAACGCCCGCATGTGTGGACGAAGACACCCAGACACACGCACAGGAAAAAACTCCCACCAATACTAGAATGGACACATGATGGGGTCTTATTAAGTTCCAGAGAGCAATGAAAATGAATCATCTGCTGGGACATTTCGTACCAGGGATGAATCTTAGAGACCTTATGGCGAACGAAAGATGTCAGACCCAAAGAACACATTGTACCCCTCCAGTCACATAAACTACAAGTCAGGCAGACGTTGTAGACGATGTGGAAGTAGGGAGAATGTTTTCTCTGGGGAGGAGGGACCAGAGAAGACCAGGAAGGGCCCAAGCATGCTCTGGTCCTTTGTCTGGACGTGGTTCACAGAGGGATGCTCACTTCGTGAAAATTCTCACCAGCCACCGGCTTCCCACGCGGTACTTTTCCGTATGGAAGTTCAGCCTCAACGACAGAGCATGTTTGAAGTAGTAAAAGAGGCCAAGGGCCGTCGGGGCTACGGTTGTATAACTGCTGATATTCCCGGAAACCTGTGATTGAGGGCACGGTCTAGAGACCAGATGACGTCACCCCACCAGCACGCTGCTTCGAGAGATCGCGGCGACTTGAACAGCTGGAGGATGTTGCAGGCCTAGTGCAGAGAGGACGCTGGTGGTGCGCTCACCCGTGGGGCCCGGGCAGAGCGCCAGGGAGAATGCGGCCCCTCCTTGTCCTGAGCTGGCAAGTTACCGTGGCACAGCGTTCTCGGGTCCCAGCTCGGTCATGTGAAGATCGCTGGCCTGGGGTCTCACTCCCTTGTGTATTTGCTCCAACTGGCCGATTAGCCTACGCTGCCCAGCTGACTGCATCCAGTTCTCCAGCCCAGTGGTCCGTACAAGCCCACGTCTCAGGCTCCAGGCACAGACTCCCCTCTAAAGGAACTCAGCCCGGGACCAATGCAGACAGGGACCAAGGGTGCGGGCTCCTGCTGGAGGGGGTGAGAGCAGAGCTGGGCTGGGCTGAGCCAAGTGCCCCTGGACCCAGCTTCCAGACGGGCCTCTGTAAGGAGACACTGAGAGATGGCGGGGCTGTCTGCCTCCTGTGCCTGGGGCTGTGTCCCTGGGGGGTGGGGGTGGGGACAGAAGTGTGTCCCGGCACGTGAGGCCCGGCTCTGTCGTCTGTGTTGTTCATGACGGCCCTGGCTCCGGGACTGCTCGGAGAGGCCACTCTGCCTTCAGCCAGTTCGACACAGCGGCTCCTGGCCCTCCTGAAAGGTGGGCTCTGACCTGCCAGTGTGGGGACCGCTCCGCTCCAGAGGCCACGTGCGCACCCTCTGCAGGGCACGCCCCACCCCTGCACGTAAGGGGGTTGGAGGTTGGGCCTCTGGGGTCTCACTCTCAAGCCCAAACTGGTTCTCACCCCCGACCCGTCCCTTTCCGCAGGTCGGCTCTGCTTGCGTGTTCAATCCCCGTCAACGGAAGAGCTACAAGCAATCTGGGGAGGTAGCAGCGCACCCCGAGGGGCTGTACTTGCACAGCGCTTCGGAAATTGGGTAGAGCTGGGAGCGCGGGGCCTCGCTGGGTTTATGAACTCTGGATCGTGTTCCGGAGAAGCTTCTTGGGGCCGATAACGGCGTTCCGTAATGGAAAGGCTCCAGATCAGTAGCCTTGGCGGCGTTAATGGCGCAGTTTATAAAAGAGTTTTTAATTAGGCAGCGTTCACCGGCTGTGCAGAATTATGCGCGGCCCGATCCTGAGAATTAAGTGGCTAATAGTGAGTGATACCTCTTGCTGTTCTCGGTAACAGTTCTGTTCTTCGCAGGCCTGGCTTCTTTCTTCTGCTCTCTCTTTCTTTCCCTCTCTCTTCCTTTCTTTCGAGATACCGTCTACCATGTTTATGCAGTAGAGTGTCGGTGGCATTCTAATACGCACGTTTCTCGAAGAGACCACATCTAGGTTCTGCCTTGCAACCTCAGTGAAACAGCAGGCTCACGTTATTTTCAGCTTCTGTCTGCAGGGGGCTTGCTCTCGGCCACGGTTCTGGGCGCATGACGGGGAAGGTGGGGGCCCTGGTTCAGCAGCCTCGTCGACAGGCCAGGACCCCGAGCGCAGAGGTCGGGCCACCCACTGGCGGTTCCTCGCTTTCTATTGCTGGTGCCCGGTCAGGGTCTCGCTCCGACACGCGGCCCTGGGAGGCGGCCCCGTGCAGGGCTCAGCTTGGTGCTCACCCGTGAGGCCGGCTGTCACACGCCGGGACGACTTCCAGCTGCTTCCTGGCGCCTCATGCCTTTTTACAGAAATCAATCCTGTCTCGTCCTCCCCCCAAATGTGCGAGAAACGGCCAAGCAACGTTGGCCAGGCGCGTGCAGTGAGAGCTCTCTGGGGAGCGGCCGCCGGGGAAGGGGCCCTAAGTCTGACCATCGCCTGCCAGGACCCCCCACGTGATTCCCCCCTGGGAACGGCCTCAGTCATGTCTGTCCTGGGAGAGTAGGCACAACGACAGGACCCACCAGCGGCCCGAGCCGTGGACTCGGTGGTCTCAGTGCGGACGCGTGCCTGAGGGTTGACTGGGGGCAGCGCTGGGCTCCTGCCTTAGGGCCGTCAGTGAGAGCGCAGGGGACTGTTGTCCTAGGTGGGACCTGGTCCCCAGCGGGTCCCGGTTCTCCTTCGGGATCTGACGGCCTGTGAACCCACGGCCGCCTCTCCCCAGCTGTCACCCATGTGAGCATATTTTACCAGTCTCTCTTCATAATGTGAGGGGTATTCCTAAATAAGGTGCAAAGGGGCTCGAAGATGTCGAGGCACAGCCGGGTCAGGGTCCTGCCATCCGCCCGGAGGATGCTGGGTCCGCTCCTTCAGGCCTGTGGACACACGTTTGCAGAGGCTCGCTCTGCACTCACGTGCCCCCTTCTCCAGGACGGGCCTCATCTATCATTCTCTCTTCCCGCAGCAAGCCTGCGCGAGGTCAGGGCAGCTCAGCTGAGCCCGGGGTTCTGCCCCTCACAGCTGGGGAGCGGCCGTGCCCCCGGAGCAAAGGTGGCTGGAGGAGCGGTGGCCCCACCCCGCCCACCGTCCTCCGCAGGACGCTATAGCCCCGAAGTTTGACCCGGGCACTTCTGAGGTCACCCTGTTACGGTGGCCTCACCTTGTGGACAGTATGGAGCCACAAAGAGCTTGCAAAGCCTGGTGCTGTCTGCAGAGACACGTGAAGGCTGGGCCACGTGGCTGGGGCAGTGTGAGGGGTGCCATCCAGGTCAGGGGCCACAGCCCCCACGGTGCCCCAGGGCTGGACCCGGGCAGGCGTGACCCAGCATAATCCACCTGTCCTAAAGTCTGCAGCCGTGGAAATCCCAAAACCGTGACAGTCGTTTTCTCTCCTGAAAAAGAAGTCGCTCTGGGGAAGCCCTGTGGGCGGGGCTCTGGCCCCGGATCACTTTTCTCTGGGCCACTTGAGCCTTTCTGGGTGGGGTGTCCACTTCTACGGGGGCGCGGGGAGCTTACACCTGCTCCGTGAACACTTCTGGGGGCACACGGGAGCTGTGGAGTTGGCCCGTCACCAGGTATTGGGGACTGTCCCTACCCTCTGTGGAAAATGTCCCTTTAATGTCGGTGCAACTCTGCTGAGAGAAACAGAGACCCAAGGAATTGGCTCATCGCCCTGGGCCACACAGCCCCGGAATCCCGACCCTGCTCCCTGCGCCTGCACATGGGGCCCACGCTGGTCTTGGGGAGCATCTGCAGAGGACGGGAGTCCAGCCGACATGGTCAGTGAATTTAGGACACTGTTCATGTGGGCAATTCCGTACGACAGCAACGCAGGGCGCAGAGTGAGAATGAGGAGGGGCGCACGGCGCCTGACTTCCGCCAACGCGTCCACTCTTACCAAACCTCGCCGGCCGATTCCTTAGCCCACACTTCACAACAAATAGATTGCTCTATTCATCCAGAATAAATACGAGCCAGCAGAGCCTATGCCTCCTCATGAGAAAAGGGAGTGATATCGGAGTGTTCTTACTTTCTCAGGATGTTTATGAGGTTTGCCGGAAGGGGAGAGAGAGTGGGCTGCTGGGCCCGGACGCTCCAGCCACTGCTTTGGTTAAACATGGAAATTTAACTAAAACTATCTTAGCGCTCTTCCGTCTGCTGGATCTGGACGCCCGAGTCGTTGCGCGTTTCAGCGCCGAAGGCCGCATCCCGTCCGCAGAGGTGAGGGTGTCCGTCCACAGAGGTGAGGGCGGGGGAGGCCGCAGCCCAGTCAGCCACGGACGGTCCCGGTCGGGTGACGGTCCAGGTCGGGTGAGTAACCTTTTCTAGCGGCAGAGGAACTTGCTGGCGCGGAGACGAATTGTGACCTTGGCACCTCAGACTCTTGATAACTCGTCTCTTTATCTTTGACTCACCTTCTTTATGAATTCCGGGAGCCACTGGATTTTAACAATGAGGAGACGTCTTGCACAGCTTGCAAACGGGGTCCCGGGCGTCACCGCCTTGCGTCCTCGCTACGAGCCTGGCTGCCTTCCTCTCCGACAACTTGCCACCCTGCCCGGCCGTGCTGACTCTTCCAGATGAGCGAATGCCCGTACGGGGCGGGCTGCTGGGATCTGCACCCCGGCTGAGGTCTTCCTCGGGCCCCTTCTTCCAACCTGCCAGGTGCCCCGTGCGCATCCCGATTTCGTTTTGGCTTGTTTCCTGTAATGCGCACCACCGTCCCTTGGACAGACACGTCCCCACGGCGACCCACACCAGCTCATCCAGACCACCACCGTCACCCCTAGTCCCGGGGGGAGTTCTGGGATGGGCTTCCAGGCGCCATCATGCAACGGCCGTGCTGAGAGGGAAGGGGGTGCCGGGAAAGATGAAATATGGAAGTTCTGAAATACTGATGTAGTGACCACAGAGTAAACAAACACTGCATTGCTGGGTGTATAAAATCGTTGTTTTAATAACCATAGTTATTAATAAATAAGTTTCGAAAGTAAAATTCTGGTCAAATGTAACACGTCTGTGTTCATTAAAGCAAAATGAAACTTGTGCGTCTTGGTGATCTGCACGGTGACCTGATGCCACAGGGACATTATCCTCGATGTGCGTTCAGTACCCGCGAATCCCTGCTAACCCTTCTCTTTTCACGAGTGTGTCTTTCATCATTATCTCTTCATCGCATCATAAAAATGCAACCTCCTTCGGGTTTTGTTTGTCGCCCATGAATCTGAAGTTGTAGACAGTTCAGTGTACTCTTCTGTGTAGATCACTGTGCCTCAAATGGAGGAAATATTCTGTCTACCGGTGCTGAGGTTTAAGTAAGCTCAGATGCTTCTCCAACGGAAGGCGAGTCTTAATTCTCTTTTTCAGAAACGTGCCAATATTTCAGGCCAAATGTTCTCATAGGTACTCTCTGCCTCCTTTCAGGGCACGTTTCTTTGGCAAATATATTTATTACATAAAACTCGTCAAAGCAATTGTATTCACGATTCGTTGGAACGTTTTGCTATATTTACATCCTGCAAAATTGGGTGACTTCGCAACGGAATCCGTTCTGGTCTGGAGTTACATTTATCCAATTAAAAATGAGTGTTCCCTGAAAAGATTTTCCCCACGAATTGAAATATACCAAATCACAGCGCATGGAATTTCAGCGTTAAATATGACACATGGTTGCTGTTCTTGTCAGTTTAATGGGTCAGAACTTTCTTTGCCTTTGGCCCATTTACATTGAACAGAATTACTGGTCAAGCTGATTTCAATCTTGATGCTCGTTATGTCCTGTCTGTTTTGCCCCTTTATTGATTTTCACTGTATTTATTTATTTATGTGTTTGTTTAAGTTTATTTATTTATTTTGAGAGGGCAGAGAGCATGAGTGGGGGAGGGGCAGAGGGAGAGGGAGAGAGAGAATCCCAAGCAGGCTCCTGGCTGTCAGCACAGAGTCCACTGTGGGACTTGATCCCACAGCACTGGGATCATGACCTGAGCTGAAATCAAGAGTTGGACATTCAACGGACTGAGCTACCCAGGCAGACTCCCCTCACTGTATTTAAAAATATTATTAATAAAGTGCTTTTTATTATTCTATTTTGTGGATATGTAGACTACCATTTTTGTGTTCTTATTTAAGAAGTTATTTAGAGATTGTAATACGCATCCTTAATTTATCACAGTCCACCGTGAAACAGAACTTTTGCCACAGCCAAAGCATCAGTCATGGCATCCGTGAGGTGTCCTGGGGGCTCCGGAGACCCTGTTGCAGGGAAAGTGGGGGGCAGTGTCCAGCCTCCGGCTGAGGGCATGGTCTTCTGCGCAGGATGCTCTCAGACAAGGACGGCACTTGGAGGAGAGCAATGCCCTCTCCTTCCTGGCCGCAGGATTCCTCTGACAGGTGTCTAGCCTGGGGCCCCGTGGCTGGGCCGGGCCACAGTCGAGCTTCCTCCTACTCAGTCCTCCCTTCCCATCTGTTAGAGCTTCAAAACCGCGTCATGATTTGGAAGCTCTCTTCCCTGCTCCTCTGTCCTCCACAGGTGTTCACAGTCAATCTTCTGCAAATCTTAGTTCCAGAGCTGCTTCTTGGTTCCAGGATGGACAATAGGAGACTCTTGCAGGAAAGTAACTCCGTTTACACAGTGTCCCTCCTCCAGCCCCATCCTTTTTTCTGCCGTCCTCTGTTTCAGAAGCCCGAGAAACATGGAAGTCATTGTTTGTGGGGAAATACGTTCTACTTACATAAATGGGTTAGAAAAAAGCTTAGGGCCGAAGGCTGCTACCACGGGGCGAGAGCGCCAGCGGTCGGCTAGTGTGATATTGTAATGAGATCATGAGTAATTTGTTATATCATCTGCAGGAAATTACTTTCCATCTGAAGCCGATATACTATTGTGCTTTGATTACAAATTCCACTTGTCCCCCAGACCCTTTGCTTCTTACAAGCACAAGTTAATGATTATTGTCTGATTGCTTTCTCCACATTCACATGTGTGTAAGATCTTGTGTTTTTCATGTTCACCACATGTGTAAGATCTTGTGAGCTCAATAAATGTGGAGATGAAACCCCTGTTCAGGGCTCTTGTCTCCTCCCAGACATTAGCCGCTCTCATATTCAATTCTGCATCTGCTCTCTTGCTGGACGAGAGAGAACTCCAGACTCATGGTCTGCGACAATTGTTGTTTTAGATTTTTACACACAATATGTGTCCTTTCTCTGTTTTTTTTTCTTGCAGTTCTTGTTTATAGCTCAGATTTTTTATTTTTGGTCTGAAGGACTTCTTTTAGTGTTTCTTAAAGCATGGGTCTCCTGGCAATGAGTTCTCATTGTTTTTGTTTTTCTGGAAGTGTCATAGTTTTTACCTTTACTTTGGAAAGATTCATGGAAACAGATTTTTAGGTTGGCAGGATTTCCTCCCCCACACCCTGCCTTTCACTTAAAAAGTATAATATTACTGCCATTCAACTTCCATTAGACTATTTAACATTATTCTCTGGCCCTCATACTTCGTTTTTTACTTTTATCTTTTATTTCTCTGTTCTCTTATGGGTATTTTCTATTAACTTACCTGTCTTCCGCCATGTCCAGGATATTTTTAAGTCCATTAGATAGATTTCCCATTTTCTCCAAAGAGTTTATATTTTCTAGGTTACTTTCTTTTATTTCAGGAATTGTCTGCCTTCTAGCTTCTTCCTGATTTTGTTTCTCTTCAGTACCTTGAAAAAGTTCATTATAAACTGATTTTTTAAATTTTACAATTACTATTGGCAGGGGAATCAGAGCAATAAAAGCTACTGTTTTATTTATTTCAGTTTTATGATCAAAATGAAACTCCCTCTCCATTTTTGTTTTTCTTAATTAGGTCTCAGTGCCTCCTATGGCTTTGTTTTGAAAAATCGTGCTTCATAAAATCTTCAAAAGCAAAAGTTCCTTGACAATATCTTCGGTTAATAATTTAAAGATTTCAAAATGTCATTTTTTTAATAAAATGCCATTAATAGTGTTGTAGGACATTCAGATCCTGCAGAACTCATGTGTTTCTGTTTATTTATTTATTTATTTCATTTATTTTGAGAGGAAAGAGTGCACATGCATAAGCGGAGGAGCAGAGAGAGAATCCCAAGCAGGCTCTGTGCTGTCAGCCTGACTCGGGGCTCAGTGAGATCATGACCTGAGCCAAAACCAAGAGTTGGACGCTTAACTGACTGAGTCGCACAGGAGCCCCTCATGTGTCTCTAAACTCAAATTTATGAGAGAGAAAAAAATGTGCTGCAGCGATAAGCATTTTCTTTTTTTCAATATAGTTTATTACCAAGTTGGTTTCTTTATAACACCCAGGGCTCTTCCCACAAGTGCCCCTCTCCATGACCATCACCCCCTTCTCCTTCCCCCTCCCTCTTCAGCCCTCAGTTTGTGCTCAGCATTCAAAGTCTCTCATGATTTGCCTCTTATTCAGCACCAGCTTGACCCCCAAAGCTCTACAGCCCAGTTATTCTAACTCTGGGTGTATATATGCAGCCACATACTTCATACGCATGTTTATAATTCTGTAACATCTGATGGCGTGTCTTCCGTTACAGTTGGTGGATTGTCATAGCTCATCGGACGAATTTATGCATTATATCTGCACTGTGACTGACACCAGGCTCCTACCCGTAAGCTCCTTAATTTAGCAAGAACATCACCTCCCCGCCAGACTCTGTCATCACTGCAAACGACTAGCTGTATCTCAGCGTTGAGCTCCTTGACTGAACTGCGTTCACAATGTTTTCTTTTCAAAAGGATGAATTTCACGAGGCTTTTCTTTGCTTCTAGCAATTACGTTTTTAAAAAAAACTAGACCCCTGTGTTGGGATGCACACACGGGGTTTGCAGGCGGTCGCACCGATGGGGCTCGTTAGCTCATCTGCGGAGCCGTCCTCTGCCAGCCCAGCCCCACTCGCCCAGCATGCACGCAGAAGCCTCGCCTGTACGGCGAGCAAAAGGAATTTAGGAGAAAAACCAATCGCCCTAAATGAGAAGTCATGCCTCCCAGTGTAGGCAAACCCACGTTTGTATCACATAACGTGTGCCACGTTATGAGTTTTGGTCGCAGTTTTATATGTGAATTACAACTTGGTTTTTAAAGTAGACGCTGACATTTCTTCAGTGGATCTGTGTCTCCTAATTTTCATGAGTTCAGATTACTACCAAGGTCCGATGGCGATAAAATGTTGACATTCATTTTATGCAGTTAATTGAGACACAAACGAGACAGATTTGTTTCAACAATTGTATACCTTTGAAAGCTTCTCGTGCTGAAAGGGTCTGCGGCAAATTTGAAAGGTTTTACCAAACGGTGACTTACACAAAGTGTTGCATCCAGCCAGGGCGCCGGAGGAAGGGTCTAAGCTGCCTCCAGCAGCGCTGCAGCCGCTGCGCCCGGGCGGGTGCCCGACAAGTCGACGCACCCTGGGCGGCTTCGACCAGCGGAGGCTGTGCTCAGTGTTGAGGAGGCCAGGAGTCTGCCGTGGAGGCGGCTGCTTCCTCCTGGAGGCTCCGAGGGCAGGATCTGTCACCTGCTGCCCCAGGCTCCCTGGCGTCCTGGCTCATGGACGTCCCACCGCGGTCTCTGCCTCGTCTTCACGGGTCTTCCGTGCGGGTCTGTCTTCAGACCTCCTCTCTGTCCCCTTGTAAGGACATCTGAGGTCAGGACCCCTATTCCAGCATGACCTCAGCTCGATGACCCTGATGACATCTGCAAAGACCCTACTTCCGAAGAAGGCCACACCCCAGGTAGAAGGGGTGGGTTTGAACATATCTTTGGGGGACACCATTCACCCCACTTGGAGATGTTCCCCCGGCCTGGTGGCCTCTGGCCCTGAACCTCTCACCATCCACAGCAAGGACCACAGGCCCGGCCACGAGTGCCTGGGTCACCCGGTGGCCGTGGGGACAGCAGCTCACACCAACCACTGCGGGTGTCAGAGCCCGTGTACTGCCCCCCTCCAAGAGGGGCTTTGAGCAGAACCCAGAGCTGGACAGTAATATTGCAGGAGGGAATGTTGCGGGAGGGGAAAGCGCGCTCCCGGCAGAGGACGCACGGGCAGGCGGGGGTTTAGAGCCAAGGAGCAGGTCTGGGGCGGGGACTGGGCGTAACTGCTAGAGGAAGCACCGGGGCAGGGGTGGTCCTGGCTGACCGACCTGGGAGACCCTCAGGCAGGACCAGGGCGGGCCATCGGATGTCACAGGGGGGTGTTGGGGGTGGGGGGTGAGGCATTGCTCACTCTGCAGGGTGGACTCTCCCTGCACTAACGCAGCAGGTTCTCGGGGAAGCTGACACTGCACAACAGGTCTGCTGCAGGACAGGGCCTGTCACATGCTGGTCCTCCTCCTCCAGGAAGGCCTGAGGACAACGGGGCGTGCGAAGGCGGATGGTCTGGTGTTCGGTCGCGTCCACGTGGGAACTGCGTCCCCGCCCGCTGACCTTGCTCCGCTGTCTCTGCTTTGCTCCCCGGGGGATGCGCCCCAGCCTCTGCCCGCCTGGCCTGGGACAAGGTCTGGGTGGGCGTCTTGTCCTGCCGCGTCCTGGGGAGGAGCCCTTGGGCAGGCAGTGAGGCGGAGAGGCTCCTGCGGCCGTGTCTGTCCGGGCCCTTCACCCACCTCGCCGCCACGCCGAGCCGCAGACCCTGGGGTTCCTGCCGCCTCGCACACACTGTACCTCCTGCCCTGGCCCCTGCGCAGCGGCCCTGGCAAGTGCGGACGCTCAGAACAGCAGTTGGACGGACAGAGTGTCAGTAGCTTTATAACCTTCCCTCCTTCTCGGCGGGTTGTGGGAACCCTGCATCCACCCCGTCCCCTCCTCTGCGGTCACCCACCAAGAGCCAGCCTCACCCCGTTCCCGGATGACAGCCTCTTGAGGACTTTGTCCTCAGTCCCTGCTGGCCTGGAGTCTGCAAGGGGTCCGTGGGGGGAGGGCCAGCTCACTGGGGATGTAGGTGACTCGCCTGGTGTCCCCTGGCTGCCAGCTCTGGAAACCATGTGGCCCGGGGCCTGCACACAGAGAGGCTGGGTCACCTGCCCTGAACCCAGGCCCCTCCGGCTTTGAGCTGCTCCGGCTCTGCCACCGTTCCAGAGGGCTGCCGCTGGGGCTGCCAGCCGCCGCTCGCCCCACTGTGCCCTTTGTTCTCATCTCCCAAGCCCCCAAGAAAGCAATTCCCCTCCGGTTAACCTCAGAAGGAAGGCCGTCGGGAGTCCCCTCGGTAGGAAATGCATTCCGTCCAGGCTCCTGGAAGCGACTTCTGTGCGCCGCACACCCAGCCCGAGAAGGCTGGTCCCACCCACACTCACAGCCCTTCTCAGGCGGCGCAGAGGATCACTGTGGTGGCCGGGCCTCTGCCAGGCACCCCCAGCGCTGCAGAACCCGTTCCCTCGTCCGACCGGGAAGCAGGGCTCAGGCCCCGGGGGCCGTGAGCGTCTGGGGCCCAGACCTCAGCGTGCTCACCAGCCCCGCGGCTCGCATCTCTTCTCGTTCCTGTCTGCAGGATACATACTGGGTGCCCCTGGTGTCCCCAGCGCGTCCTTCTATAGGGTGTAAGTTGTCTGGTATCCCAGAAACTTTTAAGGGAGCTCTAAGATGAAGACAGGGACAGTTGCAGGCTTACCTCAGAACGTCGCTGCTTCACCAAAGAGCTTTTTGCAAAGAGCACTGAGTGTCTCCCAGGTGCCAGGGGTCCCTGGGGGTGCGGACCCAGCGTGTGGCCCTTTAACGGAGTCCAGGGGGCAAAGCAGGCCTCAGCTGAGCCGCCGGCCCCTGCCCCATGGCGACGGTCACTGCTGTTTGAGCCCTCACAGGCTCCGGGGACCTGCACGGTGCAGCTCAGCAGGGTGGGCGCTGGGGACGGCAGAGCCCGAGGTCTGCCCCAAGGCGGGTGTGCACACGGGAGGGGGGACCCAGCCTCGCACCCCGTGGAACGTCAGAGGCTCCATCGGGACAGGAGGCTCGGCTAAATCAGTACGTATAGACGTGGGCTGCAGGGTGCCGCACTTAGGGTGAGGTTGGAGAGATGGAGCCTGAGGGGCTGATTCCGTGCGGGCCGCCAGCCAGGCTGAACGGCCCAGCACCACTCAGAGGGCTCAGGGGCCTCCGGCTGAAGACAAACTGCCCCCTGGGATGGAGAGTCCCCATCATGCCCAAAGTCCTGGCATTGAGTGTCCCAATCAGGCCCGGGGACCACAGGTCTGGAAGTGCATTCTGAACGTGACTGGAGGTCCCGCTCCCCAGAGGGGAGGAGGGGCCCCTGGCTGGGGGGCCGCAGCTTGGCCCCGAGTCGGAGGCTGGAGCCCACATCCAGGTCTGTCCCTCACCCTCAGGGATGGGCATTTTCCTGTCTGGGCCTCAGCTCCGTGTCCGCAAGCGGTAAGGCTGTGGCCCCCCTCCCAGGGCCAGGGGGACGGGGCGATCGGTGCAGGCCCCGCAGGTGCTGGCCGGGGAGGGCTCTCTCTGGCGGCCGCCCAGTGGTCACCATGCACCCTGACCTCACTGAAGGCCCCTCAGGCTCGTGTTTATGCGCCGATGAGGCTCCAGGCTGCAGGGTCTCCAGGGCAAGCACAGCCCTGAGGGGTCTCCTGCGCTGTTCCCGCCGGTTCTACGCTGAATCCGCTTGGACCGTCCACGAGAACGCCACGAGCTCTCTGTGCGCTCTGATCTAACTTGACAGCCACGGCTCCTAGCTCACTCATTCCTTTCTTCCCCAAGCGTTTGTTCAGAAAACGCCATGAGCAGGACGCGACAGAAACTTCCCGGAGCGCGTCAGCTCACCTCCTCTGCCTCCACCCGAAACAAGGAAGCTGAGGCCCAGAGCAGTGCCCGCATTTCTCGGCCACCTGGAGCGGAGGGTGGACGTGCCCCCAGTGCTGGCAGCGGGTGGAGGGCGCTTACCTCACCGCCGTGCCACAGGGCCTGTGCGGTCCCAGCTCTCACGAGGAGCCCCGGCCAGGGCGCACCGTGTGGGGCCCCGCCTCTCTGCGGCTTCTACCCTCCCTGGCATAGGGCCGCTCCAGCCTGAGCCGGGTGCTAACACGGTCCCCTGGGCATCCTGCTGCACGGCCGAGACCCGGCGGACGTCTGGACGGTGTGGGCCAGCCCCTTGCCCCTCCCTGGCCCGCCGGGCACAGTGGTAAATATGTTCCTAGAGATAAAGTGGGTGCCGGGCAGGTGACATCCAGTGAAGGCAGGCGGAGTGGAGGGTGCTGCTTCTGGAACACTCCAGGCCGGGCATGGGACAGAAGGGTGCACAGGGCTCTTCCCTGGCCGTCTGTCCACATCTCCAAGCTGGTCCCCCATCGAGGACACGGACTCCTGCCAGGCAGGTCTTTATGTCCCCTGGGAAGAAGGGGACTGCCTTGATCAGGGGACCGTAGTTACTGAGTGGGGGCGGGGGGGGGAGTCGTGTGGCTGCTCTGTCCATGTTCTGGCCTCAGGCAGCCCCTGCCCCCAGCCGCTGTCCCCTTGCCTCCTTCTTCCAGTGTCCAGTCATCCGGGATTTGTCCAGTCAGGTATTTCAGGATGTCTGCAACGTGATAGACCCAGAAGAGCAGACTGGGCCCCGCGGGGTCGGAGGCCACGCAGGAAGCAGAGAGAACGTAGACGCAGCGACTCATCTCTGCAGGTGACCCCCGGCCGAGCGTCCACGCACCGAGGGGGCGGAGTCTCAGGACACGGACAGGAAGGGCTCCTGCCAGGGGAGGACGGAAACGTCAGAGTGAAACCAAAGTCCTCAGTGCAGGAAGCCTTCCAGAAAGCAGCTCGGAAAGACAAAGACACGGGGACAGGGGGCAAGTCTAACTGTGTCCTCAGAGAAGAAACGGAGGAGGACTGGCCGCCCGGGAATTGCCCCGCGGGCCGGAGTCACCCGGGGTCAGGGCTCAGGCAGTTCCCACGCGGGTCCCACTTCGCCTGGGGGTGCCTCGTCCCCTGCTCGGAGGACATTAAATCTCATTTAATTGGATCTCCCAGCAATTTTATTAGTTCCAAACTCTGAACATGTGAAATTGAATTTCAGAAAGATCACGGCGGCCCCTGAGAGGCAGAGGCCCGAGCCGGGGGGCCCCCTGGGCCACCTCCCCTCAGGCTGCCCCGCCGTGGGCCAGCACTCCACAGAAACCTGGGAGCGGGGAGGTGGCTTCAGGGCCGCCCCCGACAGGACCCCAGCCTGGCTGCCGCGCCCAGCCCCCTCCCTGCGGCTGCCCGAGTGATTTCAGCTCCTCTTCCTGGAATTCTCTAGAACATTGACTCATGTTGAGCTCAACCTTGTCAGCCTTGGATGATAAAGAAAGTCCTTCCATCAGCAGAGGCACCGTGGCCAGAGCTCTGGAGGGAGAGCTGAGAGAGGGGCTCTGGCGGGCCTCCCCTCTCCTGTGGCGCCCCTCCACACTTCCCCTCCCCCTGCAGCACTCCTGCGCATCTCCCCTCCTCCGGGGCACCCCTGCGCATCTCCTGCAGACTCCGTGTCTCGTGTCACGTTGGAGGATGACAGTAGCTGTGTGCGCTTGGCGAGGTGGTCCTGGCTTCTTGCCTCGTCCCTGTGGGGGCGGTTGAAGAAGACACAGACTGGCCTCTGGGTGATGTGACCTTCTGGGTTCACTGACACGGTACCAGCTTCGACCCTGGGCTGGTGGTTCTCCGGTTCAGAGATTCCCAAGTCTGTCCCCCTGCACTTCAGGGAGGCCGTGGTTGAGGCCCGGGCCGCCGCCTGCAGCCACGCCATCCGGGGAGCCTGTGCGGACGTCCTTCCCCCCCGCAGGGACGCCAGCTTCTTCTCCTGCAGGGGGGGAGCGAGGCCGGGCCCCTGAGCAAGACCGCAGGGAAGAGAGGCCGGTGCGCAGCCTCCGGATCACGAGGTGGAAGGGGTGTCTGTGAACTCCCGAGAGACGGGCATCAGGGACCGAGTAACTGGAGGGCTCCCGGGAGACGGTCCTGGGTCTGGGCCCGCTCGGCCCTCCTCCTCCTCCGACGCAGGGGACGCTCGCCTGGCTTCTGCGCAACCGCGGACAGCTCATCCGGGTCAGGGTCCACACCGGCTCCAGACCCTACCGCGTGCCCGTCCCGTTGGTGTGCCACCCCTCTGTCCCCACGCCTGGCCCTGCGGTCACTCCCTGCCCCTTCGCCTGCTGAGGGTGGTCCGCCTGTCCCCCCACCCAGACGACAGCCTGCGCCCCCGTCTCCCCAGTTCGAGGGGCTGTGGCGGAATCTTGCAGAACCACCACCTCCATGCCCGCCCCCTGAAGTGACCTCTAGGGCTTCTTTAGGGTCACAAGCTATTGTCTTCGGGTGAACCGTGTCCACCAGGAGCCTCAGAACGGACTTCATGTGGAAACAGGGTCTTCACAGATATAATTCACCAAGGACCTTGAGCAGAAACCAGCCTGGATTCAGGGTGAGCCCCCAGGGGCGGGCGCACAGGGGGAGCGCCTCGCACAGCGCAGGAGCTCGGGGCTGGGCAGGGGTGGGGGGGCCTCCCTGGAGTGGCTCTCGGCCACCGCGGCGGCGGGCACAGTGACGGGCGGCCGGAACCGCACGGCGCTTCCCAGAAAACCTTGCTGACCCCATTCGCCCTGCAGCTGGGAAAGCCAAGGTCGGAACTGCGGAGTGCAGCACCCCAGCACCACTGGGCCCTCATGCTCCGGAGCAGACAGAGCCTCACCTCTCCCTCAGTGACCCCTGCTGTGACAGCCTCGGGGCCCACCCCACGGGGTCACAGACGCTCTGGGCTCAAGAAGCCGTGCACACGACTGCGTGGGCGAGCGGAGCACCCCCTGCCCGGTGCCCGGGACCTGCTCCCCAGCTCACAGCCCACACCTGACCTCCGTCTTGGCCCTTTCTCTGCTGTCCCACATCTTACACACCTTCCTGGGGGAGAGACGGTCCCTCCCAGGGTCCTCTGGTTCTTCCCGACAGCAAAGGGCGGAGCCGGGAGCTTGCCTCTGCCGGCAAACCTGGCAACCCCCAGCCAGACCAGCGGGCAGGGGTCCTCGGGCTGGGAGGGGGAGGGTGACAACAATCCCCTGGGCAAGGGCAGAACGGGGGTGATGATGAGAAAACCCCGCCCACATATGCTAATGTTCCAGCATGTGGGGACTCCTTCAGGAATGAGGGAAGGGACTCTGGGCACGCGGAGGAGGTGACCCTGGAGTTCCTACTAAATTGAGCAGATGGGCCGTGATCGAGAGGAAAAAAGACAATGGGCCAAGTAAAGACTCGCGGTGCCTCTGCCCCCCCAGCTGGACCTGCGGGCCGGATCGCTCCCACCTGCATCTCACGGCTGTGTGGGGTCAGCCCTCAGGACGCCCTGTGGGGTACGGCGCTGGGCCTGGCACGGTGTAAACGCAGCACAGGCCCAAACTCCATCCTTCCGACAGCGTTCACAGGGAAGGGACACCTCTCATCCCCATTTCCCAGGTGGAGAGACAGAGGCGCGGGGGACAGTGATCAGCTGCAGAAGCGCACCTGAGCCTTGTGTCTGCACCTTCACTGCCGGCCTCTTGCGCTAGGACGTGAACCAGCTCTCCTGGGCTGAGATAGTGTCACCCAGGCTGCTGTCGAGGAAAACCCAGAAACCTCAGTGGCTCGGCACAGTAGAATGCAGCTCTTGGCCGTCCAGCCCGGGCAGTGGTGGCGGGGTCCCCCATTCCGCGCGGGCAGTCAGGCGCCCAAGCTGGTGCAGAGTCGGCCATCTTCGTGCCTGGCTCCCAGGTCTCCCTCCGCTCACCCTCATTGGCCAGAACGAGTCCCACCGCCGCTCCTAATCTCAAGGGGGTGGGGAGTGAGGTTGTGGCAGCGTTTGGGGACCCCCCGGGGATCTGGGGTGTAGACTTTGGGCTCCATGCATCCAAGGCTGGTGGCCCCACTGTCCTAGCTGCCAGCTGCCTCTCTCCCCTTCCCCTAATGACCAGCCTGGGCCATGCCATTGTGCAGAGGGCATCCTGGGGGTGGGGGGAGGCCCAGCTCCTGGATCTGCGTGGTGGGACCCCGAGGTCACTGCTTTCCTCCTTATGGGGGGGACACTCAGGGCCACCTCTCAATGCTTTCCCTTGGCGGGTTCTGGGGCAGTCCTCTCCCTTGACGGCCTGCCCTCTTGTCTGTCCAGGGAGGTGGGCGGAGACCCAGGCCTGGGATCTGGCATGAGGTCAGGCTGCTGGGCTAACAGCCCACAGCTCATTTGGCCAGCACGTCCTGCAGTGGGAGCGTCAGGGCCAGAGCCCAGCCGGTGACGTGTTCCTCCGCTTGTCCCTGTGGGCACCTGCCTCCTGGGGACCTTGATCGGAAAGAGCGGTAATGTAACGAGAGGGGCAGCCAAGCTTTGTGGAGGCTCCTTCGTGCCGGCAGCGTCTGGGCACCTTACATGCACTAATTAATCTCCTACAGTCATATCATAAATACTGGCACACGCTCATTTTATAGATGGAAAACCTATAAATAAACAGAGGCAAGGACTGTTTGTGTAACCGATAAGCCACACGGAGTGCGGTTTGAACTCACACGGTTTGAGCCCACGCTCAGCCCGCGGAGCCCGTGAGCCCCTGCAGATCACATCACCGCACAGGAGAGAGTGGCCCCTTCACTCCTGTCAATCACCCGAGCAACGTAGTATGTCTGTGGATCAGCTCACGCCCACGAAATGGCACTCTCACCGTTTCTGGAAATGCCGGGTGACCCTCTTCCTTGTTTCTGGAGACAACCTGGGAAGGAATCCCTAAATGTCATGGATGGTTTGATCCCTGTGTGTCCCGTCATAGACACATGAGTCTCTGCCCAGGAACTAGGTGCTTGCCTGCTCCTGGCGCCCGGCTGTGGGTCTCTGGGGCAGAAGCAGGATCTGACGATAGGCGTGTGATCTGTGGAAGGCTCCTGTGGTTCTGGAATGTGCATAAGGGAGCAAGTCACAGAGTGAGAGAGGTCGGGGTGACCCGTGTGATGGGGAGGCAGGCCAGGGGCCCGGGGCGGAAGGGGTGGCCGGAGGCAAGGTGTGGGTTGTGTTATTGATGTTGAGCAGAGAGAGTCACAAATGGGTGGTTTTGTCTTCCAGCTCTGAACTTTAGATACATTTCTACCGGCTGGTCATGATTTCTACAAGTTTACACCGGTTGAGAACATTTAATAAATTTGGAAATTCTGCCTTGAAAAATTAGAAGGTCCAGCCACATGGGGCTCACTGTTGCATAGGACAGAATTAGCTGGAGCTGGGGGCCCCTGGGCGGGGGCTGCCGTCACAGCCCTGCCATCCCGGCCACATCCCTTCCTGGCCGACCCCACAGTCCGTGGTTCTCCACCTGGAGGGAGCCAGCTATTTTCTGGAGAGAGGTTCTCAAATTCCTAGTATAGATTTGTGCAGCTGAATTTTTGTGATCGATTTTATAGATTTAATTAATAACATGAAGTCATAATTAGGCAGGTCTTATTTTATAGGTAGGGAAGATCAACCGTTTTTGGAAAGTGTGAAAACCTGTACTGTAAGTATATTTTCCTGGGAAAAAATGGCTCAAGGCTTCTGTGTTCCATCTCAGCTCTGCACCAGCCACGCTCCAGGAGCTGCGGGAGAAGGCGATGGCCGACGAGCACACGTCCAGCAGGGACGGAGTCCAGGCCGGCACTGGCCTCATGGAAGCCTTTTCAGATGACGTGAGGCCCAGAGAAGCTTTCTGGAAAGCGGAATCCTTTAGTGTGTAGATCCGGAGACCCTGGCTCTGCTGGCTCACACCTGCTGGGCCGGGCAGTGGAGAAAGCCCCCTCCTGCCTCCGGGGGCGTCTGAGCATCTCAGGGCCCTGCGGACCAGGAGGTGTGCGGGCGAGGACGGAGCCCGGAGGTGGGCTGTGTTCGAGCCGGAGCTCACTACTTCCACCTGTAGGTGTCAGCTGACCAGAGGCCACCGAGGTGAGTGTGGGCGGCTGCCCTCCTTCCTTGCCACTGTGACCTTGAGGGATCACGTGACACGCCAGGCAGTGACCTGGGGGCGGGCCCCAGCCCCCGTGGAGCAGTCTTCCTCACCCTCCCTTGGGGGCCGGATGAAACAGTTCACTTCCAGGAAAGGTCACCTGGGCTCCAGGCCGTCGATCAGGGCACCTGAACTTGGAGAGAGGCCCAGTGTCCCCAGCCGGACTGTGACACCTCTGTCCCACCACTTGCGGCAGGAGCTCTGGGAGGTGCTGATTCAGTGTTCGGGGCTCTGGGACGCACGTGTCCACCGTGGCCGCAGCCAGAGCCTGCACGGGCCCACACCTGTCTCCTCCTTTGCTGTGGGATGTGACCCCGGGCGCCGTGAGGACAGTCTCTGCAGGTAGATGGTGTGGAGGCGGCCGGCAGCCACAGTGACCCGACCCTGGTCCTGCCCTCTGTGCTCCGAAGGGGGCTGCCAGGGCCACAGGCAGGGGCAAGGGCTCTCTGGGCCTCCGTGCCCCGCTGGCGCGGTGTGGCGCCCCCCCCCCCCCCCCGAGTCCCACCTCTGACCCAGACCGCCACGCTTCCGGCGTGAAGGCTGCTTCACCAACTCGAAGACTCTGCCTGGTCTTCCCGCCGGTGCCGGTGTTTGTGGCTTGTTTGCCGCTTGGTAGGACTCAGCAGCCGTCAGGACATGGGTGTCGCTGCTGTGCCCGGGGGCGGGACAGACGTGTAATTGCATGAATTACTGGCTTCCTGCGGGCACAGTCCTCCGCCTGCGGGCCGTGGGCTCCAGGGCCACCGCCTGCGCCTCTGTGCACTCACCCCCCTTCGCACCTTCCAGGTGGGGACGGCAGGACTGAGCCCCGCACGCGAGGGCCTCGTGACGGTTGGCGGAGGGTGTGGGATGTCACCTCTGGCCCCGTACGCCCCGAGGGAGACCCTGAGGGGCCAGGGGTGCCGGGGCTGACCTCGGGCAGGCTGCAGGAGGCTTTGGGGGTGATGGAAATATCATAAAACTGGAGCATGTGACGAAGCTTTTGAAAATCTGAATTTACTCAAAATCATGGAATTGTAGGTTAAGATGGTGAATGCTGTGGCATGTGAATTACACTTAAGTAAATCTAAATGCTGCTGGTGTCAGAACTCACGGTCAGAGGAAACGGTTCTGGCCGGCCAGTCAGCCGGCAGACTCTGTCTGGGCTCTCACTGTGCTCTGCCTCAGTTTCTCCATCTGTGAGACGAGGGAGTTTCTCCAGAGAACCATGTGTCTGCAGTTCTGGGCCTCGAAGGCTGCCGCTCTGGGGCCTGACGTGAGGCCGGGAAGGCGTTCTTCTGGGCTGCCCCTCCCGGGCTGCTGCTGCTGTCCTCGGGTTTGAGGGTGCACTTTGACCCAACGGGCACATTTCGATGCTGACGTTGGACAGGGACCTCAGCCCTTGGCTGGGCCTCTTGAGCAAGACCTGGGCCGGGAGGGAGAAGCTGAGGGGCCGCGTTCCTGGGCACGTGGCAGGTGAGTGAGGAGGGAGTGCATGTGCACCCCCACCACACGTGCGTGGTATGAATATTCAGTGACAAAAGGTGTTGGGGTAAAATTAATTGATTTGGATTCATTTGAAACCTCCCTCCCCTCCCCCCCAGACAGTATCTGCTACGGTTTGTTTTTGGCGACACATTTTTGGTTTATCTCTGCCAGTGGCCAAAGTCAAACCAAACCAGCATGCGAGTATGGGCACCCGCTTTTGGGGCGCGGGCAAGGACGGCTTGGTCCGGGCCCCCATGCCGCGACCTGGCGCGCACAGCGCCTCGGGGGGCCCCGGTCAGGCCCAAACTCTGCTCCCATCGGGCAGGCATCTCCCCTTGCGCACAGCTTTGCTTGTGAGTCCAAATTCCTGTCTTCTCCTGGGATTGCCAAGAAAGTGTCACCTAGAGCATCTGTCCCCTTTCCTTCCGACTGAACTGGCGCCCCCAGCAGATTAGATCCCGGGAAGAGACGGGAGGGAGGCAGGAGGGAGGAGGGAGGCAGGAGGAGGGAGGAGGGAGGAGGGATGGCCACAGGGAGGGGCAGGCCGGCAGGTCACCACCAGCCCCAGCAGTGCCTGTCTCCGGGGGACCCAGCCGTGTTTTCTGGGCTCTGTGGCCGCAGGCACCTCCAAGAGTGAGCTGTGCTCCCACGGGGATCACAGTAGACTGTCTGTGCTAAACTGGCTGCCAAGGCTGGTGCTCACGGGCGGCCAGGAGTTACGCCCACAGGCGGCTGGTGGGACACACCTTTGAGAGCTTACAAAGGCCTGGTGTGTCACACGGGGAAGGACCTGACACAGCCCTGCCCTCAGATGGCTCGCGGACTCCCTCAGACGCACCTTGACACGACAATGTCCATGGCAAGTGAGGAGGCCCAGGACCCGCTAACCTCTGCGTCCTGTGTGCGGGGGTGACAGACACCCCGTCCTCCACGGCTGCAGAGGGCCTGGGGCCTCAAGCTCAGGGGCAGTGAGCAGGCCAGCAGGGCCGCCTGGGGGACCTGCCCCCCCCCCACCCCCCGGCCCACACCAGGGATGCTCGGGAGTGAAGAAGTGCCCTCCGGCGGTGGATGGCACCTCACGCCTCCGCCCGCAGCCCCGCCCGCAGTAGCCACACCGGGCTGTCACCTGTAACAGCACACCTCTAGACTCACCCACGCGCAGGTGAACGTGGCCGAGGGGTGGACCTGCCCGCGGGTGATGACTCGGTCCAGCGTGGTCGCCGCCCTGGGTCTTGGGCAAGCAAAGACACTGAGCAGGCATACAGAAGTCACTCAATAAATGTTAGAGGAGCCTGAATGTATACAGGGGGTGACGGCACGTAGTGCTCTGGGGCACAGCGCCCCTGAACTTGGTGGGTTAAAGTAACAACAGGTGAGGAGTTAACCAAACATCAGAGACAAAGACCGAGACATAGAGAGAGGTGGAGACAGAGACATGGTGAGACAGAGAGACAGAGACATGGAGAGAGAGACAGAGATGAAGACATGGAGACAGAGACCTAGGAGACAGAGAGAGAGACATGGAGAAAGAGACAGAGACATGGAGAGACAGATGGCCATGGAGACCTAGGAGAGACAGACAGGCACAGAGACACAGACACAGAGACATAGAGAAAGGGAGGGGAGGTGGGGCGGGAGCAGAGAGCAGGGGCCCAGCTGCCTCAGCAGGAGGGAAGAAAGGCCTTACTCCTGGGGACCCTGGGGGATGGGGGAGGGGCGGTGGGAGAATCTGCCCCCGGCGGGAACACAGGGCAGTGAGTCCCGGCGAGAGTTTGGGCCACAGAGACCCTGGGAGGGATGCTGGCCCCGAGGCCTCGAGATGGGTCCTGAGCCCCTCAGCCGAGCGTGGTGTCCTCCGTGGATGACCTCGTGGGGACTGTGCTCCGTCCCTGACGGGGCGGCCCGGCTCACGGGAGGCAGCGCCTGGTCTGACATCGCAGCACAGCCTGAGGTCCTGTTCATGCCCCCACCTTCCCAGGCGGCTACCGTCAGCCCCCCGCCCTCCCCACAGCGTCCCTGTGACCTGCGGTGGGGGCAGAGCCTCATTTCCAGCGCGGGACCCTCCCCAGTCCTCAGGGACATCGGACCTGTTTCAGCCGCTGGAGCCTCTGCGATGGAGGCGCCAGCACGGGAGAAAGAAGGTGTTGATTGTGAGGGCCTCTCTGGCAGGGGAGAGGGGTGAGGGCCCCACGGCTGCGCACGGACACGGGGCACCAGCAGGTCCCCAGAGCAACTCCAGTTTCCTGGAATCGCAGGGGGTGGCTGTGCTCGCCCTGTCACCTACCGGGTCACTTGGGTCTGCCCTGGCCCCAGAGGGCACGTCAGGGTCAGGGCTGGCCAGGGGTCAGCGTGAGTACGCGTGGGCTGTCGTCAGTGTGGCCGAGCCTGGGGGAGCCTCACCCCTTCACCTGATCCCCCATCCGGCAGCCCAGTGGGCAGTCGTGGAGGTCTCCAGAAAGAAAGGCTGTGCCCCCTGGGGCCGCGGCCAGGGCCGCAGGAAACTGGGTGCACAGCACGCTCTGCACAGACCTGGGAAGTGCAGAGGTGAGGCTGCCCGCGGGGCCGGCCTGCTGGGGAGACCACGGCTTCTGGGCAGGGGAGGAGGGGAGCAGGCTCTAGGGGACCGCGGGGTGCTCGCCCTCTGGGTGGGGGTCTCCTGCCAGGTCCCAGGGGCTCCCTGGTGTGGAAGAGGCGGCATGTAAACTGCGTGTGCCAGCCGGGGCGTCCTCCCCAGAGTGTCCGGCCCCACAAATCTGTCATTTGACCAAAGAGAAGCTCTCGCCGACCAAAGGCAGCGGGCTCTGTCTGGGGCTGGCGGGCTCCTGTCTCTGCCACCCCGTCCCGCGTCCGCCGTCCGTCGGGCCCCGCGGCCGGAGGGGCTTCCACGAGCAGCCTCCCCTGGAGCCTTTCCCAGCAGGCTGTTCTTCCGATAAAAATAGAGTGATTTCATCCACACTCTATTCTTGCTTCTGGAAATAATCTAGGTTTTAAAACTTTTCTTTTTCATTCCGCTGCTTTCCCATTTCCTTTTCTACAAGGATCTTGAAATTTCTAAGGTTCTGCGCCAGCCCTTGGAACACATTCCACCCAGGTCTCCTCGTACGGGAGAATATCACACTCTGTCGCATTTCAGAGCAGACTTGGAAGGGACCTCAGATTCCCCCGCGGCCTGGTTTCATCCCTGAGGAGGCAGAGTCCAGAGAAGAGACGAGGCTGACCGGTATCCCAAATGCAGACCGGGTCTGAGCGCCGACTGGAAGTCGGGCATCCGGGCCGGGCCGTCGTGCACTGCCTGGCAGAGGGGGCAGGACCTCAGTAGGTGGGCGGTGCGTGCAGCAGGGTGGTAGCAGGGAAATGAGCCGGGAAGGGCCTCCTTCTCCCCCCGGCGAGTCAGCCTCGAGGTACAAGTGACCCAGCGCGGACCAAGGAGAAGCAGCGGACGCTGGCCGGGCGCGTCTGAGAAAGGTCTGCCTTCCCGCGTGGAAATGGCCAAGCAGCTGGCGCGCTCATGCACGAGGGCCACCGTGGGCACCCGGCCAGGGCCAGAGAAAGGGCCGGGGCTACGCTGTGTCCCCCCACCGAGCACACGGTCAGCACCTCTCCAGTTTGCTTGCTACGTGAGAATCCGCTCGGGAGGTCCAGGCGCCTCTCCGCAGACTCCCGCAGCCACCGGCCCATGAGGGGGGATGAGGCGCTCCGGAGCAAGCGTGTCCCTGCGGCCTGTGGCGTGGGCTGCTTCCTGCTCCCCCACTGTCCAGCTTGGCATAAGCTCAGCAGGAAGCTTTCCCCCTGAGGCTCTGCCCTGCCCCCACCCGTGGGTGCAGTTCCCCACGGCTGCACGCAGATTACCCCCAACCTGGTGGCTGACCCAGACAGAAATCCGGGCGCACTTGGGAGCCTCTGTCCCTTGTGGTCCCTGAGGCTGTAGCCGAGCCACCGGCAGGGGCTTTGGTTTCACGGGAAGACGCAGGACCGTCACCTCCAGGCTCATTCACACGGCTGTTGGTAGAGTTCAGGTCCTTGGCGCCTGATTTCCTCGGAGCCTGATTTCCTAACTGACCATGGTCACAGCCTGCTAAGGGCTGGCCACGGGCCTCTCCGGAGCACAGCTCACGACCTGGCGGGTGGCGTCATGAGGGTGAGCCATCGGTGAAGAGGGCGCCACGGGGGAGGGGCTCTGACTCAGGCCCCAAACCCACAGAGTCTGGAGAGGATGAGATCTCTGCTTCCAGAGCCAGCGCCCCTCCTGCGGCTCCGAGCAGGGCAGTGCCCGGCCACCGCCGGCTGGGCCATGGGAGGGGCAGGGGAGGACACGTCAGGGGGACAGGAGTTGAGGACGCGTGTAAATCTGGTTCCGGGCAGTGAGGATCTGAAGCAGTGGCAACATGGAGGTTGTGACCCCGCAAACACTGGAGGCCGCTCCCTGCGTGCGGGTGACGATCAGGAACTGCGTGCTTTCCCGGGCACCCTTGCGGGGACGAGGACACTGGCCCAGGCTGCAGTCCTCGGGGACAGAGCAGCACCAGGGCCGGCGACCCCCGAGAAAGGGACCTTGGACGACTCTAGCCCTCGCCCCGGAGGTGTCCTGTGTGCAGGGGCAGCTCCAAGAGCCCCCAGGGAGGGGTCAGAGAGCGTCCAGACCCACACACAGGCCTCGTGGCCAGTCAGCGTTTCCCTGCAGACGGATTCCAGTCCTTCAGGAATGTTCTAGAAACATGAGATCTGGTGGCTGCCTCCCTGAGAAGCAGGCTGTGGAGGTGCTTCTGCGTGAGCTCCAGGGCCAGGCGGCTCCCCTCGGCTTTGCTTTCTCTCTGGACACCCACCCTCGTGGCCCAGGCCATACTGTGACATTGGACAGCTGAGCCAGGTTCCCGCACACGGGAGCATCGGCCCTGGCGTGTGGGTGAGCGAGCCTGCCCGTCACCCGGCACTCCCCCCTCCCAGGGCGCGGGTGGTGCCGCCCCACACGTCCCGACCCGAACCCCAGACTCGTGAGCACAGTCCCGTTGCCTCTGTGGTAAGCACCAGGAACATGCAGGTTTGCTGTGGAGTGTCGGGCAGCTGTGCCCAGGCCCTGTGCGGTGCCCCAGGGGGACACTTGTGAGTGTGCTGCAGGAGGCGGGTGAGGGCCCCGCTCTGGGGGACCGGTGACCATAAGTCAGGCGAGAGCCAGAGAACGCCACACAAAAGCAGACTCAGCCTAGGATAATCCCCCGTGGCCTCACAGGCTGGCCAGGATCTGCTGCCCAGCCCTGACGGTGGCACCCGTGACCGGGAAGAGGGGGACGTGGAGAAGGCGTGTCTAGGAGATGAGACACTCGCTGGTTTGGCACGTGGGCTCTGGAATGCAGCACGTGCTCTGTCCCTGGTTTGATGCATGACGCTGGCCCATGTGCCCCCAGGAGGCTGTGAAATAAGTGAAGGCACGTTTGTGGGGACTCAGGGGAAGCACCCCCAGGCCTCTGGGACGACGTTATCTCCAGCGGGTCCGCCGGGAGCTCACGCAGGTGGGCCTCTGGGCCTCGTCCCCACCCACACAGCCTAGGGGCTGTGCTGACCCCCCCATCGTTTGCATCCTGCACCCGCATTCTCCGCCCGGAGCAGGGGAGAGAAACCTTGCTCACAGCTGGGTGGGGTCTGAAGACCGGGCCACCATGGGCGCCCTCCGTGGAAAAGGGAGAAAAATGGCAGATGCAAATTTGGCTCTAAAAGTAAATATGTATTTAGAATGAGAAAAAAATTGGGGCTCCTGGGTGGCTCAGTCGGTTAAGTGTCCAACTCTTGATTCCAGCTCAGGTCTTGATGTCACAGCCCGTGGGGTTGAGCCTGACATCAAGCTCTGCGCTGACAGCTTGGAGCCTGCTTGGGATTCCTTCTCTCTCCCTCCCTCTCCCTCTCTCTCCCTCCCTCACTTTGCCCCTCCCCTGCTCAGGCCCTCTCTCTCAGAATAAATAAATAAACTTAAAAAAATTAAAACATTGAAAAAGAAAGAAAAGAAACTATTAAAAAAATAAAGAGGGGCGCCTGGGTGGCTCTGTAAGTTAAGCCCCTAACTTTGACTCAGGTCTGATCTCAGGATTGGTGGGTTCCAGCCCCACACGGGACTCGCACTCACGGTGTGGAGCCTGCTTGGGATTCCCTCTCTCTCTCTCTCTCTCTCTCTCTGCCCTTCCCCTGCTCACTCGTGCGTGCTTCTTTTCTCCCTCAGAAGAAATAAATAAACATTATAGAGTGAAAACAATCGCCACCAGTTATAAACCTCAAAAGCTGGCAATTACCAAAAGCTTCACAAAACCCAGAAGAATCAGCTCGTTCATCATCGCTGCCTCGGCCGTGTGCTCTCTGATGGCTTCTGCGTACGCTCGCGTCCCACCACACGCGGCCGCAGGTCACTTGTCTGCTCAGCGGAGGAGTGGGGCGTGATAGCGCCCCTCGGAGCTGGACACCGCCGGCCTCGCAGACTCGCCGGCGCAGCCTGGGCTTCCTTGTCCTCGGCGTCATGGCTGTGGGTCATCTCAGCCGCCCTGTGCGGCGGTCGATGACAGGCACACCAGTCGTGTGTGCTGAGTAGCCTGCACGGGTCCCTAAAACACGGGCCTCACTTAGCCCCCGTAGCTCAGATGACACAAGTGATGCAAAATGGCCGCCCCTTCGCGGGCGGGACACTAGTTAAAGGAAAGGGTCTGTCCTTACGAAGGAAAACAGCCTGGTCCTTAAAAGCTGGTGACGGGCCGATTAGCGCGGCCGCACACACCGGTTAGAATGGGGGCGTGGCGTCCCCAGGTGCCGGCCAGGACGCAGGTGACAGAGGTCACACCCCGCAGGCGGACTGCCAAATGGTCCAGCCGCTGTGGACGGTGGCTTGGAGGGTTAACCGTATACTTCCTGGACAGTCAGCAGTCCTGCTCGGGGGCATGTGCCCCGAATAATGGCGACCATGTTCACTGCTGGTGCGCGGAGGCTTCTAGCAGTTCCGCCCGCTGCCGCTGAGAACGGGAAGCCCCACGAGCTCTCCGAGTCGGCGGTTCGGCAAACTGGGTGCCTCCGTTTGAGCAAACACTGATAGGCGGCCCCGGAGGGACCCGCAGGCCTTAGGCTACGCGAGGGAGGCCTGTTTCAAAACGCTCCACACCGTGGGATTCTCAGAGGGACACCGTGTGGTGAGGGCGCGGCCAGCGGTCCCCAGGGGCCCGTGGGGGCGAGGGTGTGGCCGTGAAGGAGGCTCACCAGGCGCTTCTACGGGCAACGGACCGGGTGGCGACCGTACCGTGACTTTGATGGTGGCTACGTCGACCTGCGCGTGCGTCTGCTGAAATGTATACAACCGTACACACACACACACACACACACACACACACACACACACACACACGATGTTACTGTATGATACTTAAAAAAGCTGGATGAGCAGTAATTGTGGGTGGAGACTTTCTGACCCCCAAGTAGGCAATGGGGAGGGCAGAGGTCACAGGGAGGGCAGAGGTCACGGGGAGGCCAGAGGTCAGGGGAGGCCAGAGGTCATGGGGAGGGCAGAGGTCAGGTGCAGAGCAGAGCTTGGCCTTCTTGGGCTTTTCCTCCTGGCAATGGTGGTGCTGTGCGTGGAGCCTGGCGGGGACCCTCCGGGTGACCTTGGTAAGGGGTGGGCTCAGGACTCCCAAGGAGGAAGAGGAAGGTTCTCTGAGGAAGAATCCAGAAGGCCTCAGGAGGAGGGAGGGAGCCATGTGCATCCGGAGGAGCGGACACCACCCTGGCACCCCCTGCCCCAGCAGCGTGTGGCCGGAGGCCGGGCCTGGTGGCACAGTCCGTCCTGGGGGCGGGAAGGGCCCGAGTGCGCAGTGCAGCCACGCGGGGAGGCGACACAGGCCAGTCCCCTCTCGGGAACCGATTGAGGCCATTGGAGCAGCTCTTTCCACCCCGGCGCTTGTGGCGTTTCTAATTTTAGAATCGGGTTGTCATGGCAACAGGAAGTGGTTTTGTGTTAAAAATAGCAGCTGTTCCAGTTTTGCGGGGCTGCGGACAGGAGCGGCTCTGCTTGGAGACGCCACGGGGTCGGCGGGATAAGTCGGGTCTCCCGGAGACGTGAGGACCTGTGTGAAAAGCAGGGTTTTCAGAGGCCCCGCGAGTCTGGGGGCAGGGGTGAGGGGAGAGGGGCTGGGGATCTCTGAAACAAGCCCAGGCTCCGGCAGGGAGGGTCCCAGTCCTGCGTCCGCTTGGGGCAGGACAAGTGAGTGGTGGGTGCAGGACGGGGGGACCCCGGGCAGGTCCCGGCACCTGGCGATGCAGCGTCGTCCCCACAGCGCCACAGCCAAGCGGGTGGCACATGAGCACAGCAAGACCCTGTCCCTGGCTCTGTGCCTCCCTGGGAAGCAGATGCACGGATCCCACCGACTCAGAGGTGGGGAGGGGGCTGTGTGGTCCAGGCCCAGGACCCGCCGGGGTTCTCGGGGTCCGCCACCCACAGGAAGCAGACGGGATCGCTGGGGCGGCTACCTGCATTGTCCAGCCTTGCAGGTGACGGGAGCCCGTCTGAGAGCTCAGGGCGGAGCAGGGGCTACAGACCCCGGCCAGGCACCTGGGCGGCAGGGGGGCTGGTGTGGCGATTCCAGGCCCCGCCTCCTGCCGCTGCCGGAGTCTTGAGGATGAGGGGGGATGGCCCTGAGGCCCAGCAGGAGTCCGCCTTGGGACGGGGAGTGGTCTCCCCGCGGACACCCGAGGGGCATGGGTGCCGCCGTTGTTAGCAGCGCCGGGCGTGTTTCTGGGTTCTCCCCCAGCTGCTGCCGGCAGGGCTGCCATCATGGAAAACCCTTCGGTCATGGGCAGACGGCTCGAGGCTCCTCCCGAGTGTCCAAGAATTCCATTTCCTTCTTTCCCCCATTTTCTCTTTTGCAAGAAGCAGCCCTGGATCAACTTCACTTTTTTATTGACCTGCAGTGAAAGGACAGTTCCATCAGTTTCAAGCGGACAATACAACGATTCAACAATGCCATACATTTCCCATCATGATGAGTGCCCTTCTTCCCTGCGTCTAGCTCACCCACCCCCGCCGCCCCTCTGGCAACTGCCAGTTTGTTCTCGTGTTGAAGAGTCTGGAGGGGCCCCTGGGGGCTTAGTCGGTTAGCGTCTGACTTCAGCTCAGGTCATGATCTCACAGTTCATGGGTTCGAGCCCAGCATCAGGCTCTGTGCTGACAGCTCGGAGCCTGGAACTGCTTTGGATTCTGTGTCTCCCTCTCTCTCTGCCCCTCCCCTGCTCATGCTCTGTCTCTCTCTGTCTCTCAAAAATAAATAATGTAAAAAAATTTTTTGAAGAGTCTGGAGAGTTTTGTCTCTTTTTTTCTGTTTTGTTTCTTAAGTTCCACATATGAGTGAGACCATACAGCGTTTGTCCTTCTCTGACTCATTTCACTTGGCGTTATACTCTCTGCATCCATCCATGGTGCTGCAATGACAAGATCTCTTTTTTTATGGCTGAGTAATATTCCAGCATGTGTGTGTGTGTGTGTGTGAGTCTGTGTGTGTGTGTGTGTGTGTGAGAGTCTATGTGTGTCTGTGTCTATGTGTCTGTGTGTGAGTCTCTGTGTGTGAGTCTGTATGTGTGTGAGTCTGTGTGTGAGTCTGTGAGTCTGTGTGTGTGTCTGTGTGTGTGTGAGTCT
>PJEM01010854.1:0-58812 GCA_004023845.1 Helogale parvula | reverse complement strand
ACAGCAGAGTCCACTACAAGTTTTACGACATACATCTGGCAATGTCAGATAAGCAAAACAACAGAGTCCATATGGTTACTCAAGCGGGTTGTTTGCACACTTTAGGGAGGGAAGCATTTCAGCTTATCTTAGACCACTATTTGAAAAACGACTTCAATTCCATGGTCACTCTAGCGCCTGAAATTTTCCATTCCTACAGCTCCATCTCATAGACTGTGAGGTCATGACCTGAGCTGAAATCAAGAGTCAGATGCTCAACTGAATAAGCAACCCAGGCGCCCCTATTTGGAATTAATTTTTTATTTTTTTATTTTTTATTTATTTTTGAGAGAAAGAGAGAGAGAGAAAGAAAGAGTGGAGGAGGGCCAGAGAGAGAGGGAGACACAGATCTGACGCAGGCTCCCGGCTGTCAGCAGAGTCTGATGTGGGGCTTGAACGCATGAACTGTGAGATCATGATGTGAGCCAAAGTTGGTGCTTCACCAACTGAGTCCCGCCAGGCGCCCCTGGAAATAGTTTTTAACTCATTCAGGATTTTCACATTCACCACAGAGAGTTCCCGTGTACCCTTTACCCTGCTTCCCGGGCGACATCTTACATAACCATAGCACATTTATCAAAACCAAAAAAGCGACATTATAACAACACTATTAAGTAAACTAAAGATTTCACCTGGATTTGACCAGTTTTTACATGCACTCATGGGGGTGCACATAATTCTATGAAATTTTATCACATTGTCACCAACGTCACCCCCACCATGGAGGCTCTCTGTCTAGTCCCCCTCCTGTGCCGTGACCTGGAAAATGTTCCAGGCTGTCATCCCGGGTAACTGTTGGGCTCATATATTTCTCCTTCTTTCAGGAATCGTACTCTTGTGCTGTCAATGTCTCGTGTCTGGAAATTATTATTTTATATAGGCTCGTCCAGTTTTCTAGTAGTTTTTAGCAAGGAGATAAGTTAGATGCCCGCCTCTCACCATGGCCGGAATACTCCCTGGGAACATTGATTTGCTCACTCGACTTTCCTGGGCTCTAGTGATAGAGTTGACCAGCAGTCCCCCCGCTCTGTTGCGTCAGTGGGAGAGCACCAGTTTGAACTTTGCGTTTCTTGTTCTTTACAGAAGCCCGTATTTACAGGCCGATTTCCTGCTTACAATGGCTTGCTGGTATCTCCTGGTTTTCCGTGTCCATATCTGCCCCCGGATTAAAATAAACGTTGTCCTTCACCGGACTTCTCCCACCTCACTTCCACTCCCTTGCCTTCTTCTGGCTCCTTAATTCTGCCTTTTGATCGGCAGGCTATTTTTACAAACCCTTGCCTTCAGAACTGTTGCTTTTAATGTGATCTCAGTCTTGGCTGTCTTGTTACATAAACTTTCTCTATCTAATGCCATTTGTCACTAGACTCTTATGGAAATCAAATCCTAGGAGAATGTCAGAATTGATGAGACTAAATGTTACAAATGACAGTCATTTGGTTTTGTAGCCTGCAGAGGTAAGTGTTAAAGGTTATTAATTATACAAAAATGCTTCTGGAGGATGGTTAATGTCAAGGTAAATGACCCACTGTGGTGAGATGGTCAGGCTTGAGGAGGGTCATGAGGGAAAGAGAGTCACCACGTTTCCCTCAAGTTTAACCAAAGTTGCTGATGAGCAGACTGAAAAAATTATTAGAGATATATTTATTGCTTATAAGTCTGGGTCTGTAGGGCTCTGAGAAAGTCCTTTTTTCTTTGTGTTTGCTTTGCTGATGGTAACTCAGGAATTGCCTAGGCTATGGGATTATTGTGATAGTGAGTATCCATCAGAAGAAGGTAGTTATAAATACCAGCTGAAACAGTTTGAGCAAAACACCTTCATAGGAGCACCTAGATGGACAGTGTTCTCTTGAATAACAGCACTGTAGCTAAGTGGACAACAAAAGACCATGGCAGCTTGATGCACCCCCTTATGAACTTGGCACCAAACCCAAGTCCGTAAGCCATAATCAACCTCTACAAAGAGATGACCCCAGAGTTGTACTTCCACCTGACATGATACAACTATCTGGTGTGCAACCAAAACAAGCCCACCCTTCTCCAGAAGAGGATGGAGAGTCCTTGGGTGAAGTCCGCTCTACTCCTGTGATATCCTCTAGCGTAAGTACTGTCATGTAGAGTTAACTATAGTTAATACATGTTATGTTAAATGATAAGAAAATAAGAGAGGAAAGTAAAGAAAATATTGGGATAATATATATACAAACCTACTCATAACAAAGTAAGGAAGGTGCTCTTTTTGCTAGTGCAGTCCTTCCATCTTCAACTGGTTAGATGGTTATGGATGGTACTTATAACTACCTCTTCCACTCCCCATTCCATATTGCCTTTACCCTCAGCAAGCACTTCAGCTGGTCATGATTCTTTGCCTAGTGAAGTGCTCCAAACCTTCAATATCTGGGCTATGAACAGTCCACCCAGAATTGGATGATTGTAGTTTTCCATTGACTTAAATCAAAGGACATGACAGTACTAAGTGAGGCATGTATTACAGATATACTCTTCTTTACTTCTGTTGGGTAGTATCTACCACAATTTCCCCCTAGTAATCAAGGTCATTGGCCCCCAGTCAGTATCATAAACTTCTTCTTTGCTCATTGATTCAGAGGGATGAGGACCCTCATGTGGCTGGGTGGCAATGTCAACATTTAGTTCAATGGAATCATTGTCTTTTCCCCTTGATGGGAGCAATCTTTCATTTGGAACTAAGACTTCCAGATGAACAGAACTTAAGGTCACAAGGATGGGAAGCAAAACTTTTGCTGGTGGATCACTGGTGTTAATGTATGGAGCCACTTTTATTTTCATGTCTTGATTCTAGAACATGTGAATCCTGACCATGGGAGAAATAGCCCCATAGATGATGATTCAGAGCATACACAGTCTTCTGGAGAACCATGCCTCCACCTTGCAAGGTGTTGCCATATGACTGGTGCTTTCACTGAGTCTTCAAAAGGCTGTTTGATTGTTCTATTCAGCAGCCACTTGAGGAGGGTGGGGAATATGGTAAGACCAATGGATGAGCATGGACCCATTACTACACCTTATTTTTTGTGAAGTGAGTTCCTTGACCAGAAGTAATGCTGTGTGGAATACCATGACAATGGATAAGGCATTCTGTAAGTCCATCAGTGGTAGTTTTGGCAGAAGCATTACACATACAGAAGCAAATCTGTATCTAGAGTAAGTGCCTTTTCTAATAAGAACACAGTGCACCTACTCCAGGATGGAAGTGGTCCAGTGCAATCAAGCTGCCACCAGGTAGCTGGCTGATCACCCGGGGAACCGTGCCATATCAGTGGCTCAGTGTGGTCTCTGCTGCCAGCAGATGGGGCATGCAGTGATTATGACTATAATATTTAATCACACCTACAAAATACTTTTACAGAAATAAATCAATGTTTGATTGAGTAACTGAGCACTGTCATCTAACCAAAGTAATGCATCAAAAGACCATCACAGTCAAATCCTGATTCTTGGATATCACCTCATATCCACTAAATAAGGATTATTTTCCATGTTTGGCCTAAACTCTAGTTTTAAAAATGCACCCCACCCCACCCCCCCATGAGTTTTCATGCAGGAATCCTGACAGAGGTCTGTGGCAGGAGTTTGAGCTCTGCAAGTGTAGAATGGGGAAAGAAGGACCTTTCTGGTCAAAAGAAACACTGTGCCCTTGTTTTAGCTTGTAGGACAGATATGATGGTTTTAAAATTTTTGCATGGACATATACGTGTGTGTGTGTTTCACTAGTGGGAACAGGACAGAGCTGAGCCTGCCAACACTTTGTGGTGTGCTTTGGATCTTTTGGCCAGTGCTCAAGAACCCTAGGAGAGAAGAAATGAAGGATGATGTGTGGATCAGGCAGGATCCATTAAGCCCCGGAGCTTCAGAGCAATAAAGTGTGTGGTTGGCACAAGCCAAGGAATGTAATACACCAGAGACAGAATGAGCAAAGGGCCCAATGCCCAGTCAACATTTCCTTCAAATTAAAATACCCAAATGCACTTGCTAGAGTAAACCGGCATGATCTCATGATTTTTAGGATTGTTTTATGCTTTTTCCTCTCTTCCAGTTAACTCATGTGGGGATGGTGCTGCCACGAGGAAAGGCAGAGATTTTTGAAAGCTTGTGGTTGTTTTTGAGGACCTAGCCCCAAATCTACAACCCCTGCAAGTTCAATCTAATCTCACTTCCTCTATGAAACCCTCCTTAATACCTCCATCTTCTCCTTCTCTAAAGTGTTGTGTCACAAGGTAGGGAGTATTATTTTCTTACTGCTGGTTTTGACATCAGGTCTGAAAGCACAATACATGGTTTTGAACACATCCTGTGTTCCTAATATTTGTTGAGAAGTTACTTGTCAGAAACAGGGGTGGTGGGAGGTGGTTTTTGTTCTTTGGTGATAAATGAAAACATGGAATTGATGATCCATTTTCTGATGGTCACCCTTGCATTAATGAGGACTCTTTGAGAAATCTGTTTCCGTGGGGCAGGGATTGATTCAGAAATGGAATCACGGAAGTGAGTTCAAGGTTCGGGTATGCAAAGTGAGTGTTCATTTCTTTGTTCTGGGAATACCGTAGAATGGAAAGCCTTCACCATCTGGAAATGCTGGTCACAAATTATCAGACATTTTCTAAAAAGTACAGGAAGTTGAGCCACTCAGTACATGTATTACTGTGTACCAAGCTGCGGAAGGAGTTAGGACCCACATATGGTTCAACCTAAAGAAGTATATGGAATCAGTGCACACCAGACCCAGGGTAGAGGTTTCCTGCGGTGTAGCCATGGGGAAGCGGAGTAAGGAACAGTAATCTGAGAAGTGGGCTTCTTTCTTTAGCTGAGGGATAAGTTTATGAGTGTTTAACATATACTAATGCATTGTTCATACGTTTTGTAAATTCAGGAAGATGTAATGAGATCGCATTCTTTATGTCATCTACTGATAGCTCTAGAAATACGGGCATTTTTCTGACACCTGGTACGTCTATGTGTTTGTGTGTATGTGCCTGTGTGTTTACAGGGTTGAATATCACTTCTAGGAAAATGCGGGAGCCTGAGCCTTTAGTAAAGCGGCTGGTATCCGACTGAGGCCTGTAAGTGTCATCCCAGAAAGTAAAGGACAAGGACTTACTACATCTTCTGCTCCTTCCATCACTAGGGAAAAGGCAATATTTTTTCAATTGAAATGTGCCAGCCCAATTAATTTGACGGGTAACTGGAAGAGCTATTAGCTTTGAGTAGAGCCCAGAGCAAGGGCAAGTCCCCCAATTAGTCCTGGCCCCAGGGCAGGAAGCTTTGCCTTCACGTTATGACAGCAGGTCCAACGGCACTTAATGCGTCTGAACCACCTGGGGGGCTGCTCGGAGCCTGCAGAGGTCCCCGGGCACACGGAGGAGATCTCTGGCCTCTCTGGCAAATGACATTCTCTTTTGCAGGAATGGTTTCTGGCTTGCCGTCAGGCTTACCGTGGACCCTGGTAACCTGATGTGCTCTTCAAGAACCCATGACATGGCATAGCCCGGGCTTGTCCAACCATTCTGTCCCCAAATGGAAATGACATTTGTGGCCCCCGTGGGGCAGGATGGAAAGGTGGGAGCAGTTTGCAAGAATACCTCTCTCATTAGCAGTGTCCGGTCCTGGTGTGCTGCTCCCACCCAGGGACACCCCACCTTGGGAGAAGTTTCTCATGGACTTTGGCCACCCAGGGCTCTGCACGACACATTACCATCAGCAAGCCGTGGGCAGCTGTGGCATTGTCACACTCTCTGAAGAGCCGAGGAGGAAGGGACTTGGTCTCTCCCACCATTCAAGGGCCTCCCCTCTTATACTTATCATCGAATCCCAAACCGTCTGGTCTTTATCAAGGACTTTATCTTTACAGCAGAAGAAGTGAGGTGCTGTGTAGATGCTCATGGGATTCCCTGATCTTATGAAATGGCCTGTCACCCAGGAGCTGTTGACCTAACAGTAATAGATTGCCTATTAGAAACCTAGATATGATACCAAGGAGATTTTACCCTGTAAGTTAAGTTTTGTCCTCCAGAATGTCATATAAACCCAGAGACAGTGAAACAGGGAGTAACAAGTCATGCTTTTTCTATGACCAGGATATACTGGCGTAGGAATCAAATGGCGCACATTAGGGCTGGATCTGGACAGTTAGGTCTACGGACCCGCTGGCAGGGAATTTTTATTTCCTGCTCCACTGACTAGGGTCTTTGCTGAATTCGAGATTTGAGAAACTGAAAGAGAAAGTAATGGTTCTTTTTTTGGAGGCTGAGACTAATACCTGGCAATTTGAGGACCCTCATCGCTGGGCAAATGGGACACGAGGGAGAGTTAATTCCAAATATGAAGAGAAGGGGGACGCCAGTCAATGCTGGAGGCGGGGAAGCCCAGGGCTGAGACTCACCCTTTTGGGAAACGACCCGAAATCCCAATCAACCATGGAAATGGCAGTGAAGTTTGGAGAGTTTGAAAGGAAGGTGCTGGCACTTTCCCTTTCATTTTCCATCTGGCCCAGAATTTCTTATCCGCCTATTACACAGCAGGTCAGGGGCGTGCACCCAGAGCCGAAATGGAGAATACAGCTACATTCTTGCATGGATCAACCAGGACGTCACCACAAGGCCACGCCATCCCGGCATGGGCATCTCCCAGGGCTGTTCACATGAGCCCACGCTTTCTCGTGTGTTAGTATTATAACGCACTATAATTTTGCTGAATGTACTAGATAATCATGCCACACGAGATAATAAGATACCTCGTCTGTATGTCGATAAGAGGATCCCCAGACGCTGTGGTCCCTCCCGCAGGTGGATTTGTTCTGTTTAGTGGTGACAGCAGCGTGCGGAGGGAGAAGCTCACTGCGACATCCGCTGGGATCAGTCCGTCTAACAATCTTCCCCCACAGACTCCTTTTGGAGGACCCATAAGGTGCCAGGCAGTGTGTTAAGTGCCGGGGATGGAGCGGCAGCTCTCTCTTAGTGCCCTGCTCGCACTGCCACCGTACACTTTGGATGTGTTTCAACGCAGAGTGTGTTACGTGTGTTTTGAGATTTGTCAGTGCACCATCGATACTTTTTAAAAAAATTTTTTATGTGTTTTATTTATTTTTGAGAGACAGAGAGACAGTGCGAGCAGGGAAGAGTCAGAGAGAGAGGGAGACAGAATCCGAAGCAGGCTCCAGGCTCTGAGTTAGCTGTTAGCACAGAGCCCGAAGTGGGGCTTGAACCCACGAACCATGAGATCATGACCGAAGCTGGACGCTTAACCAACTGAGCCACCCAGGCGCCCCCACCATTGATACTTTTATCCTGAGTTCCAATGTTTCTGTCACGTCGGGGCTGGGAGTGGCAAGATCCGCATCAGCAAACCAGGGAAACGTCAAATACGGGTTTTAGAATCAGAAAGACCCGTGTTCAAAAGTAGCTCTTGGATTTACTGGCCGTGGAAGTGCTTCAACTCCCTTATTTGTAAATGTGGCAAATGCTGTTTACATCAGGAGCCTGCCAGAAGGATTGATGGAGAACTTATGTTAAAACACCTAGCATAAGTAGACCATCAATAATTCTTCATTTTTCATTCCAAGACTTTTATTTCTTTCAGTGCACCATAATAAATTTACCCGGGCTGAAGAATTTTAAATAGTCAGGAAGTGTTCCTATACATTTTTTTTAACATTTGTTCATTTTTGAGAGACAGAGTGTGAGTGGGGAAGGGGCAGAGAGAGGGAGAGACACAGAATCGGAAGCAGGCTCCAGGCTCTGAGCTGTCAGCACAGAGTCGGCCGCTTAACTGACTGAGCCCCCCAGGCGCCCCAGGAAGTGTTTCTAGAAAAGGCGGTGGAAGAGAAAAACGTATCTATTTAGAGGTTTAATAACTGATTTGGTTGTTTCTACATTCTTCCCATTTTCGAGAAGAGGGCCAGTAAGTCAACACTTCCTTCCAATAGCCCTTCAAGCTACATGGGTAATTAATGCAGTGGATCTGATCACATCGATGCCACAGAGTACAAGAAATAATTAAAACATTAATAAAGCAATGACAGGGTCTTTGGCGAGTGTGGTGCTGAATCTCAGAAATAAAAGTCAAAATGCCATTACACCATCACACTTTTCCCAGAAATGGGACTCCGACAAATGAGAGATCATAATGTCCCAGGGAATGGAAAGAGAAAGTCTTCCCTCCAGAGAATCACACGCGGTGCGGGAGGCAGATGACAATGTCGCCCCTCTATCCTGTTAGGCTCTTGTACAAACTTGGACTCTCCTACTTCAAACTTGGCAGCCTGTGGTTAGTCGGTAGATCAGTTGTGATCTGTGACCTTGGCTTCAATTCAGGGGCCAAAAAGGTTGTTACACTCCTTGCTTCAATATCAGTGCCAAACTCTGTTCTCCAAACTACTTTGCCATCAGGATAGCGCTATCAGATTTCCCATTTGGCTCAGCTGTTTGTATTTATATTTTAGCAGCCAGAGCTCTGCAGGGGAGGCGGGAGGGGACCGGCAAATGGGATGATTTGGAATCCAAATCCGATGTTACCTCCAGTGTCCTGGAATATTACAGCCGGAAGGAATTGAGAGTCATTACATAATATTGATGAGAAAAATTAAGATCAGCCAGATGAATTAAATTACTCAAGGTCACTCAGCATGTCAATGCAAGAGACACGAGGAGAGATCAGGATGTAGCACAGCTTAATGGTCTTGTCCCTAAATCATGCTGTTATGACTCTGGACCATATGCCATTGCTTTGCTCTTTTCTCTGGATCAAAAACATGCAGAGGTTCCAACACTTTATTTGTCTCCTTTGCCAGAGTTCAGCATCCTGATTACTGTCCACTGATCATGCTCCCATTTGCTAATGCTCCTTAATTTTGTGGCCTTACAGAAAGGCCCTCCCTCAGATGCACGGTTACCTAATGGGAGGAACCCAGGATGATTCCTCTTCAGTCTGGATGCTATACTTCTACTGATACCATCTAAGGGCAGAGATCAGATTTTGTGGTTGGTTAATATTCAGCTAAATGTCACCCAAATCCCACACGTCTACACTATGCCTTTATAATTCTAGAGAGGCGGTGCACTTTTCAACTTGAACGTTGATTCTTAAAGCAGTGACTTCTTATCCTGATGTTAGTAATAATGGACCAATGACAGAAGCCAACAATTATTCTCTACTGTGTTCTCAGAACTTTAAACATCATGCTTTATGAGCATTAACTCACTTCATCTTCACAAAAACCTCTTGAGTTGGAAACTATTATTTTCCCTAATGTACAGACGAGGAAACTGAGGCCAGGCAAGGTAAATGTGTATTCAAGGTCACACAACCTGGAAGGATTAATATCAGGATTCAAACCGAGGGGGTTTGGTGCAGAGGCCATAGCCCCTGGCTGCGGCTTAGCGAGGACTAATGATATGTCTTGCTTTTTCTTGCCCTTCATGGATGTCTGAGAAATGGTGGATTTACCTAAATTTTATAAATGAGGTGGAAATTGAACTACTGAGCAAGAACCTTGCAGTGACACAAATGTAGGCCTATAATAATTGGTAATATAGAATTGAGGTTAATGGTCTTGTCCCTAAATCCAAAACTAGTGGATTCCAAGTCTGTTATCTCCATCGACTACATGGATAAGAAGGACTCGTAAGGTACCAGGCAGTGTGTTGAGTGCTGGGGACTGGAGCACCGGCTCCCTCTTACCCCCCCGCCAGTGAGGACACACACTTGCACTGTTACCTTGCACTTTGGATGTGTTTCAAAGCAGCCTGTGTTATGTGTGTTTTGAGATGTTTTGGAGCACCATGGATGCTCGCTGATTTGAAGACAGGCAGAAGAGAGAAAACAGGGTGGGGCCTTGTCAAAGCAGGACTTCTTCTTCCTTACCCTGAGGAGGGAGTCGGGTAGAGTGCCTGTCTGTCTGAGGTGGACAATAGAACAGAAAGAGGAAAGTGTAGGAGAACATTCTGTGCTCAAGCTTAGAATGCAGTGGCATCACCCATTTTCAAGTGTGGTCCATTAAATGTCAAGTGCTGGCCATTCACACTGGTCACTCTTCCTTAGGAAGGCATGTGCAAGGAGATGGAGAGAACAAGACAGGGGGAAGGAGAGTGGAATCTTCCTTTCTCAGGAGAGGAAAGACAGCAGTAGAGGAAAGACAGTAGAGGAACCAGTAGAGGAAAAATAGAAGACTTGAGCTTCCCACGGCCTCCAGCGGAAACAGGGACGAGACTATAAGGTGGTCTGTTTGTCTACTCTCTCCTAGGGAGTCAGAACTATTTTCTAGACTTATGGGGACCTCCAAGGTCTGTGGAGGGGCCTCAGTATTAAAAATATCTGTCAAGAATCCTTACATCAGGTTATTGGATGTCAGTACCAATGGAGAGTCCAGTAGATTGTTCTCCACTCAGGGCTGGGTGAAGGCTTCGGCTTTAGCTCCCTCTCAACATGAAACCCCTCGAGTGGTCTGGAATCAAGGCAGCCAATTTCCTGATTAAACATCATAAACACTTTTACTGACTTCTCGTTCTCTGACTATCGTCTCCATGGTGCTGTCTTGTGAGTGTCTGTTTCTATCACCATAAAACCAAAATTTACAATCCTTTTGGGATCGCCACCAAATTAGGTATTCTTGTGATTATTACTGGAATTGGTCACCCTTGACATAATATGGAGAAAGGAGCCAGTGGTTACAAAGCATGTTTCCTATTTATCATTTGAATAGCTTATTTGTCTTTCCCTAAGTACCCCTGGAACTCTCAGTTCTTGGACTCCAGGAAATATCTGGTTCACAGGGTTAAATAACAATATTAGGGCCTTTATTAGCTTTCCTTTTTTTCCCCCTTCTCCTTCTTCTTTTTTTTTTAAATTTTGACAGGGCATAAAATGAACTAGCTAATTAGTTTTCTCTTCCTCACTTGCATTATCTTATTGCTTTAATTTGTCTCCAATGAGGCCAGCCAGATGTGTCAGACCCACATTATGTCTCGAGACCCAATATTAAAAAACCTTTAAGACGATATGCAGTTTAGGTGGCGCTTTGGCCAGTGGTGGAACCTTAGTCAGGTGGGTGGCCTCTCTCACCACATGTGCACAAGGACAAGGTAGTGGTATTTATCTTTAGACCCTCCACCTATGGCTTCTAGGAACAGACTCTCCCAGACTTGCCTGGAACTCCTATTTACAAAATGACCTAGAGAGTCCAAAGTAGAATCAGGGAAGAGGTCTAGTTTCCAGGTATTGAATTTCACAAGCACTACCAGGTGGCTCTTAACATGGAAATTTTGGAAACCTTGGTCCAGGAAGATGATTCTAGGCTAGGGGATGCTTTTAACACTAGAGTTCAAGAACTACTGCCCTAGAAGAAAGTGGTAATAACTACAAACTTATAGGTAAGTCAGTACTAGACCAAATATATTATAATAAGATTTTGCACCACTACACACAACCTTTTTTTTCTACCTGGAAGCATGAAATGCTGGCTATTTATAGCTGGAAGATCATTTTCTAGGTCATCTAGTCCATAGAAACTTTTTTCAGGGAAAAAAAAAAATCTCACCGTGTTCCTCTCTCCCAAGTAAAAGGTCTGCCATCTCCAGTCGAGAAAATCAGAGCTAGCTTAATGATCCTGAAATCATCAGACCAACTGGAATAGTTTATATAAGATGTAGATGCTGGGGCCTCATCAGATACCCACTGAATCGTGATATTCAAGGATGAGACTTGGGGATCTGATTTTAACACAGAAGAATGAGATAATCAGTCAAACTCAAGAACCACTGATCTCTTTCACTCTTGTTCAACAGATGAGTGAACTCGGCAATAGAGTCAAAGTGACTCACCAAATCAAATTTGTGGGAGGCCTTCAACTTGTCAGCTGAAGTCTGCTTTGTGTGAATCACATATAAATTCTCTTGTCTCTCAACAAGTCTGCTGGTTTGGTCCTGTCACACCGAGTATGAGAAAAAATTTGGAGGCTAGAGAAATTTACTTAGCAATGATTAAAATTGTTCACCAACACTGCCATCCATCACTTCTCCCCATGTGTCAATCAAGATCAGTTCTCAGACGATGGATTGTAATCTCTGACCACAGACAAAAGGCAAAGATTGGGGCTAGGGACGGATGGAGCGTAAGACTGGTTTGGTGGGTTAATAATGAAGTCCTCAGGACAAGTCAACATGAAAATGCGGTGTGGGCCACTCATAAACCACTAGTACCCAGGTTTGTCATTGTTTTCTTTTTCTACTATTATAGTAGCTAGCTTCCAAGAAGATTCCAACAATTTCCATTTCCTGGTATCCATTCCCCCACCTGCCATATTGAATAGACAGCAAACAAGAGGGTATTGAGGAGGTGATGGGTTAGGATTTCCACGAAGACATTTTGGCTTCTTTTTTGCTCTCTCTTGTATCACTGCTCTGGGGAAAACCAGCCACAACACTGTGAGGACACTTAAGATGTCCTGTGGAGAGGTTCTCATGGTGAGGAACTTAGGCCTGGTAGTTGATGTCTGGCCAGGAATGAGTGAGCCATCTTGGAAGAGCCTTCACATGATTCAACCAATGGCAACTCATGATGGGCCTTGTGCCACAAAGCCCTGCTGAACTGTGAGATAGTAAACGTTTATTGCTTTAAGTCTGAGTTTAGGGTAGTTTGTTATGCAGTAATAGAGAATTAACACAAGTCAATTGAGGGGTTATCCCATGGATATGAGACAGGTGTCATATCTGGTATGATATCCTCATGACTCATTCATGTTGAAGAGCTAGGAGAAGCCCAGTCAATGAGGGACACAGGCTGAAAAGTCAAGATGAGGGAGGCACACTACGAATGGCGAGGAGGCTTTCCTTCCACGACATTTCATATCATCTTTAATGATTGGAAATAGTGCATGAAATACCAACTTAAAAGGAAGAGTGTGAGTGAGAGCAAGAGAGAGTGTCTCTTTCCCTGGAGGAAGCAAGTTTAAATTCATTTTCTTTCTTTCTCTGATCTAAGCCACAAAACTCTCCCTTTCATGAATCAAATGGGATCTTGCTATTACTATAGGGTAGAAAGGGGAACACTGTGCTATCTGAACAGAATGGAAAAGCATGTTCTTTTGTCCAGTGGCAGAGAGCCCAGACATCGGACAGGATGACACCTTGCTGGCAAAGAACAGAGTTCTGTCACTGCCCAGAGCTCGCTTCTTCCAACCAGTCACCAAAACATGATTTCCATATTCTTTGCCACATCTTGATACCTTTTTAAAAAATATACTAATAGTAGTTACTATACTGTTTTTAATTATTATTATTATTATTATTACTGCCATAAGAAGTTATCAGAGACTTGGTGGCTTAAACCAACACAAACTTATTTTCTTATAGTCCTGCAGCCCAGAGTCCTACACGGGTGTTTACAGGGCTGATACCTCCTGGGCTCCCTAGGGTGGGATGTTTCTTTGCCCTTTTCCAGTTCCCAGAGGCACCCACACTTCTTGGCTTGTGGGCCCTTCCTTCACCCTCAAATTTCCAGTGTTGCATCTCTTCAAACACACCTGGGAACAATTCTCTGCTTTTATTTTATTTTTTTAAATTTAATTTAATTTTTATTTTTAAATAGTTTATTGTCAATTTGGTTTCCATACAACACCTGGTGCTCTTCCCCACAAGTGCCCTCCTCCATCGCCACCACCTCTTTTCCCCCTCCCCCTCTCCCTTCCCCTTCAACCCTTGGTTCATTTTCAGTATTCAATAGTCTCTCAAGTTTTGCATCCCTCTCTCTCCCCTACTCTCTTTCCCTCTTCCCCTCCCCCTGGTCCTCCATGAGGTCTCTCCTGTTCTCCTGTTAGACCTGTGAGTGCAAACATATGGTATCTGTCCTTCTCTGCCTGACTTATTTCGCTTAGCATGACGCCCTCGAGGTCCATCCACTTTGCTACAAATGGCCAGATTTCATTCTTTCTCATTGCCATGTAGTATTCCATTGTATATATAAACCACATCTTCTTGATCCATTCATCAGTTGATGGACATTTAGGCTCTTTCCATGATTTGGCTATTGTTGACAGTGCTGCTATGAACATTGGGGTACATGTGCTCCTATGCATCAGCACTTCTGGATCCCTTGGGTAAATCCCTAGCAGTGCTATTGCTGGGTCATAGAGGAGTTCTATGGATAGTTTTTTGAGGAACCTCCACACTGTTTTCCAGAGCGGCTGCACCAGTTTACACTCCCACCAGCAGTGCAGGAGGGTGCCCGTCTCTCCACACCCTCGCCAGCATCTATAGTCTCTTGATTTGTTCATTTTAGCCACTCTGACTGGCGTGAGGTGGTATCTCAGTGTAGTTTTGATTTGTGTTTCCCTGATGATGAGTGATGTTGAGCATCGTTTCATGTGCCTGTAGGCCATCTGGATGTCCTCTTTGGAGAAGTGTCTATTCATGTCTTCTGCCCATTTCTTCACTGGGTTATTTGTTTTTTGGGTGTGGAGTTTGGTGAGTTCCTTGTAGATTTTTTCTGCTTTTAAAGACCCTGGTGATTACACTGGGCCCACCTGGGTCATTAACCAGGCTACTCTCCCGTCTCCAGACCCTCAACTTCACCGCATGTATGGCATGTAAGACAACATAATCACAGGCTCTGGGGGTTAGAACGTGGACATCTCTAGGTAATTATTCTGCCCTCTACACGTATTCTTCTTTTAACTGGAAAACTGTAAATGATAGAGTACTAATCAAGCTCTCTCCTTTTGGGACCATCTCCTTCCTCCAAAGTTAAATCCAGGGTCTTAGGTTGTTCATTCTCTCACTGGGGAAGGGATAAGTGTCATGACTGACACGGAACTGGGTGGCAGTAGGCAGCTGGGAGGTGACACGCAGCTGTCTTCTCTTTCCACACCAACTCCATCGACGGCGTCTGCTGTTCCCAGTGACTCCACTGCAGTTTCCCCCAAGAATCACCCTTCCATGTCCCGTGTACTTGAGGGAAGGCATCCTGAGATCGAACTATTCTTTGTACAGACCACTCTGCTGCCCCACCTTGTTTATCCGGAGACCTCTGCCCTCCACTTCGGAGCAGCTCCAGGACTCCTTGGGGAAGTCATTTTGACTTTCCACTTAGCATTGCTGTCTGTGAACACTCGGGTTTCCTCTGCCTCCATTCTTCTGCCCACTTTTCATTATCCACAATTTTCTTAATTTGTTATTTATTTATTTATATAAGACATTGTAATATTTATTTATTTTTGAGAAAGAGATCACAAGTGGAGAATGGGTAGAGAGAGAGGGAGACACAGAATCTGACGCAGGCTCAAGGCTCTGAGCTGTCAGCACAGAGCCCAATGCAGGGCTCGAACCTATGAACCGTGAAATCATGACCTGAGCCAAAGTCGGATGTTTAACCGACTGAGCCACCTAGATGCCCCTTATTTTGTTATTTATTATCTTATATTGTATTCTCTTTTCTCTGTGGATTTATGATGGCTGTATTGTTTTACTGACATTTGGGGGCAAAGTGAAATAAATACCTGCCAATCCAGCATGCATACTTAAGAGTTTTGCCTGGAGTTTCGTGGACTCTTAAACTAGTAAGCAGGGAGGTAATAGGTAAGGAACATGGGCTGTCAAGAGACTGTGGTTCTCAGCCCAGCTCTTTCCTGCTTTGTCCTAAAACCCTGTGTAGGAACGATGTGTGGCTGTCACATCTGCATCCAGCCACCACCTCCCTGGTGCCACTTAGTGTCTCTGAGTTCACGTCATCCCCCTGCACAAAACCCTTCTGTACTTTCCCATCAGCCTTTTGCTAAAACCCCAATCTTTAATGTGGCCTTGGAGGCTGTACGTGGCTTGGCTTCTGTCATTTCTCACTTCCTCTTGTGTGATCCACCCACTTGTGTGTTCTGTTCCTGCATCCTGGGGTTTGTTGTGGCTCCTCCCAGATGCCCCTCTTCCTGGACCCTTCCCTCTTCGCTTCTGGCCAACTCCTAGCCATCCTTCCTGCCCCTCTGCAATGCCTGTTCTGACCACTGACTCCAAGTCAGGATCACCTACCATCATGCTTTACGAATGAAAATGGGAGTTTGCAAAGGAGTATCAGAAAGCAGGCAGTGTCTGCCTTGCTGGTGATCAACATGGCAGAGGCCACGGCTGATCTGTTCACTGGTATGTGCGCCCACAGCCCCTGGCATGGGGCTTAGCACGTAGCAATCAGTCAGTCATATGTTACGGACATGACTGGCCATTTCCTCACCTGTAAGTGGGTTGCTGTGAGGCTGCACTCAGAGGCAGATATAAACTGCTTTGAAGCATTTCACATGTGGTAGCTTGTGAAGCAATAATCATATTCTCCGGTGCTCAGGAATTCACACCACGGAAGGCTTCCTTGATGCTTGTCTCCTGTTTCTCATCAATGTCCTCTGTGACTCGTCTGCAGAAAACAAAGGAGCAGAGGGAAAAAGAACAATGTGTCCCTTCACTTGTTCATCTCTCCAGAGGCGCTGATACGTGGGCCTATGGTTCTCGGAGAGCGAGAACCCAGATGCTGTTGCTCGGCCCTGAGCCGCCTTGGGAAGCTGGCCAATGGCATGGAACGGCCACTCCTTGCTGGCCTCCCAGCTTGAGGGAGAACAGCGTCCTCCATTTTCCTCCACTGTTGCAGGATCCAACAAGGTCCCTCGCCATCTGCTATCTGAGCACACCACAGACTGAATTCGTGCTTTCTCCTCAGAAGGCTGCCTCGGCTCAGCCAGTGCTATAATTGGGAATCAGGGGAGTCCCTAAGACTGGATTGTGTTCTGATTCTTGCCTTTGGGGAGACAACTGAAGAGGAAGCATTTGGCCTGAGTTCTAATTCACCCTATGTGGAGCCAGGGGCGTGCATGCAGGGTGGGTGAGAGCCTCACACAGAAGGTGGGAGCGGACCCACTTGCAAGGATGATGACCCAAAGCACAAGAAGCTGTCCAGCTAATCAAACAGGGTCTTCCTCATTCTCCTTCGTAAAGACATTTGTTTGGACAGATAGTTTCTTCCAGGTAGTGTTAAGAAGTCCGTTTAGTATGGGCTGCCTGATGCTATTAATTTCATAACTATTGCCATTTTAAAGGTATTTTTATCAGTGGAGTGTTCTTTCTTTTAACCTTTTTATTCTGAAATAATTTGAGACTTACAGAGAGTTCCAAAAATAGTACAGAGTTTCCATATACTCTACGTCCAGCTTTCCCTTCAGTCAAAACTAAGAAACTAACGGTGCCACTGAGTGGAATACAGAACGTCCTTGGTGTTTTCACTAGTGTCTTTTGTTTGGTCCCCTTACAATCTGTGACTGCTCCTCACTATCTCCTTGACTTCCAGGCCCGTGCTGTTTTGGAAGAGTGCTGGTGAGATAGTTGAGCTTTTCATGATCAGATTGAGACTATGCCTTAGTCGGAAGGATACTGTTGAGGCGACATGTCCTTCTCAGGAAACTGCATCACATGCAAAATACGCCGATAAACATTACAGGCGATGTTAGCTCTGGTCCCTTGGCCAAAGTGGTGTCTGCCATGATTTGCTATCAAGTTAGCCTTTCATCCTAAATGTTTTGGGGAAGATACTTTGGAATTCTGCAGATATCCTGTTTCAGCATAACGTTTCACTCACAAAGTTTTGCCGGGTTTACCAGTGGATCTTGCCTGAACCAATATTACTGTGTTGTTCTAATGGTGACTTCTTGTTTCTTTCTTTCTTAATTAGAATTCTGTGGTACAGAAGAACTGCCACTTCATTCATCTCTTTTTTTATTCAGTTATTTACTTATATCAGTGTGAACTCATGGATATTCATTTTATTCTTTATCAACCAATAGTGTTATTTATTTTACTTATTTATATGCTCAACTTGTTCTGACTCTGGCCTTTGAGAACTCTTTTCAGGCTGGCTCCTGTCCCTTCTGGTGTGTGCTTTTTCGTTCATTGCTTCCTCATTGTTTAGCTCCGCAAGATGCTCCAGGCTCATCTTGTGTTTTCTTTGTTTCAATCCTAGAATCAACCACTTCAACCAAAGATCCCTAGTTCCATTTTTGTTTTGGGTGTTTTTCATTTTTGTCTTTGTCTTTCTTTTGTGCGTATGTGTGTGTTTTGCTTTGTTTTGTTTTGAGAATAGTATTTAGAAGCCAAGTCATGGGTGATAACTGTGCTCATTGAGACTGGGGTGTCATTGCTGCTCCTAGCCGCCCTCAGTGGATGCAGCTGAGAGGATATGTATTCATATAACACACGGACATCTATATTCATGCCCCCTCTATTCTTCAGAGCATGTATTAAAATAAAATCACAAGTCCACATTGATACCTTAAACTCCAATGCAGCACAATAGAATTTTTCTAGGCTTCTCCTTTTTCCTTATTTGTAAACTCTCTCTCCAACAGCGAGACTCTTCATTCTTATTATCTGCAGTATGTTTTATTTGTTCAACTATATACCACAAAGCATTGCAGAATTCCTAAACCCATGAAACTTTCCTTTTATTTTAAAATCTACAAGCATTCTTTATCTTTTCTAAATCTATTGTTTTTTGTCTTTCTGTCTCTGTCAAGATTATTTTTAAATTGGAATCTCTAAGTGTTGATCACTCTTCTGCATCTCATTTTGTCACATTTGTTTTTGCTCCTCTGTCTTGTTTTTCTGTTTGCCTTGCTGTATCTCACTCTTACCCTGTTTGAGAATGCTTCTCATAAAAGCTTTCACTTAGTCCCTAGGGTGTGTGTGGTTGTTCTTTGTTGACTCTCATGAATACATAGCTTCTTGGAAATTCCTTTGTTGTGTATTTCTGGTCATAAGCCATTTACTTTCTTCTTCTCTCAAAAGTAAGTTTTTTGATTCTTATCCAGCCTGTCCTTGTATGTCCCCCATTTCTTCTAAGAAGGAGACGTAATGAAAACATACGACTTGTCTCAAAACCTATGATGATGTTTCTAGGAGAACTTCTCCACTCCCAGGCCATGTAGGATTTTGTTTTGAAGCCAGATGGCCTTGGGAATGTTAGTGATGAGTTGATATGGGAAAACATATTTATAATTTCTCCCGACTTCCAGTTGGGCCAAGATCTACGGGAAATATTGTCCTGGTTATGTATATAGAAGGAGGTGTTTTCAACAACCAAAAGTCATTCATAAGGAAATGATAAGCTCTTCAAGAATATCAAAAAGTATGTTATGTTCCTTCTTTTACTGAAAGCTCCTGAGGGTAATGGCATAAACATGTCTGTATCCACATCCACATTGTACGTGCATGTTCAATAGCATGGTAGCCGTGATAAAAAAATAGGATCAAAAGAAGCAGTATTAGTACATATGATAAAATGTCCAAATTAATAACTTGCTAGTATTGAGAAAATAATCAGCAGTCACTAAAAGCCAACACTGCATTTCTTAACCAAAAGTCGAAATGGAAAAAACCCTGAGGTTCTTTCCAACTATCAGAATCTGGACCTTCCCACAATGACCAGTGGGGGATCCAAGTTTATTGAGCTCACTGCCATCTTGTTACGTGTCCCCAGTGGGCTACACGCTCTCTGTTACCATCTGGAAGCACGCCATTCCCATACACGAGATCTCAGGCATTCATCTGGGTCACAATTTATCCTAAGGCATGAAATTTTCACATTCAATTAATATTATTGGTTTGTCACTTATTCACCCAGTGATTCCACTTTATTATTTGTTGGGGGTTTTGTTTAGCCTCATTATGATCTTCGAGGGATTATTTTCCCCCTCTGTGTTCCCATCCTCCATACTTACTGATGAACACCTCTGCTGGAGAATTTTAATGTAGCCCCTAGGGCTTTGTCATGCTGTTTTGGGTTAGTAATGAGAGCAGAGGCAGACAAATTAGAGAAGCTTTGGCGTTTGTGAAATACAGCTCATCTTTTCCCTCTTCTCCAATGTGGGGAATCAGATAAGCTGCTATTGGGTCTTCCGCTGCTCTCTGGAGGGGTGGTAGATCATCTCTGCCTTTCCCCCAGAGATGTGTAAAATATTTACTCTCTCTGCAATCTATGTGCCACTCTACCTCCCCTAGAAAGAGATGGTATTCCACTGAGGGACAATGTCAGTGAACAGAAATCTCAGGATCAGTGGGAGAGCAAGACAGTCCTCATGCAGACCCACCTGTCCAGAGCCCAGTGAAAACAAGTGACCCGGAAGAATTCAGCTGAGTGAGACCTCTCCTCTAGCTGCCCCAAGTTCATGTGCTCCATCACCCCAGTCTCTCAAACCTTTACTGAAGGACTTACTTAGTCTCGGTTAACACAGCTCTAATAAACTGCCTTATCTGGTTTCAAGGTCTGACTCAGAGATTCAGGGGGAACTGAAGAAGCACTTGCCCAGCTGCACCACTGGATGCCTATGTGAACTTGAACAAACAATTCTAACAGCCTGGACATTGGGCTCCTCACCTGAAGTGCAGGGCTTGGATTGGGGGATTGCTAGGATCCCTCCAGTATAAACCCCTGTTTTTCCAAATTTTGTAAATGCTTTCAGGGCTCACTCCAGAGCTGGGTACAACGGGCCAGTTAGTGAACACCGGGATGGAGCAAGACCTGTGGACAGAGAAATTCAACAGAGAATGAAACAAAAGCATTTCTTGTCACCAAGACCACGGGTCATCCAAACTCAGATCACTGGGGGAGAAGAGATCCACTGAAACAAGGACAGAGGAAGACTTACTGAAAGACAAGAATCACGCAAGAGAGAAGGTCCTTGCTACCCAGGGGAAGAACTCTGGGATCCACCTGTCTTGGTAAAGACTCGCGCCTCTGAGAACCATCACAGGGCAGAGTGCAACACAGTTTAACTTCCTTTGTTTCTTCTGGGGAGATTTTCCTTCTGTAAAATGCCTGATTCAGAAGACAAGTAGACTTCCCAGAAAATGCATGGGCTCCTTTGTCTTGGCTGCTACATGAACCACCTGGAAGAATGGCTTCTCAAAGAAACCTGCAGGCAGCTGGATACAGGATGCCCTAATGCTGAGTGTTAGGTAGGTAAGGAATTTTGACATTGGGTCCTCCTTCCAGAAGGCAATATAGAAACGAGACAGTAGGAAGATGTGGTCTTACATTAGTAAGACATTTCCATCTCCAGGAAGCACAAAGGCGGCTCACTGCCAGGTCTCCATGAGGAGCCCCCCGACACTTCCAGATAGGTCCTCCCCTTACATGCTTGCTGCGGGCTGGGGAGAGGCGCTGAATCTCAGGTGCTCTGAGCTTCTGGGATGGGGAGGGTCATCCTGGAGGAGAGCCAGGAAACATGTTAAGAGGGAGATAGAAGACACATGGACCAGCAGAAGTGTCACTTAGGTTTTATCTTTTCCTGACCATAGAAGAAAGAAGGGCAGTTAGAGGCCAGAGAGGACAGGAAACAAAATAAGAAGGGGATGGAAGTGATAAATAATCACAGAGACCAAGCTGAGGACATGGCAGGACAGAGACTCCTGCCTTCTTTTAAAGGTGGGCTGGCGGGACACCCATGGGACCCAGGATGTCATGGACTTAGTGGTTTTGATGGTCTCAGTTGTGTCTATGGAATAACCAGTATGAGTCACACAGAAGTAACTTTTAGATTAAGAAAAAACCCGGTGTTTGGTTGGATGGAGGCTTCCAGGAAAAGGCAAGGCAAGTTCAGAAGCCCTGAGGGGTTCAGTGCACCTAGTAAGCTGACGGGGGTGTCAGGAGCCCCCTCCCAGGTGCCCCTCTCCACTGCACACCCTGCCCCCCTCTCCTGGCCCAGGGCTGTGACACCATGTCTCCATCACCTCTCAGATGCCATGTCCAGCGTTCTCCCCACCCTTTATCCCACCAGGAAGGTGCATCCTGCTCTTGTCTCCGCCGCTCTGACCCCCACCCTTCAACTCCCCCAGTTGTGCTCCAGTGTGAGCCCCTCCAGCACTCCAGGAGCTCCGAGTGCCTGGTCACTGCCACCTAAGCTTTTTGTGATCATTTCCCATGTGAATTTTGCTTCTACATCTATGTCCTAAGCTTCCTGAGGGCAGTTGGATTTCTGTGTGTGGACTTAGAATACACTGGACATTCAGGACATGACCGTCTTAGTCAGTGGTGACCACATACACCTTTTGTCCGATGTGCTGGAGGACTTCCTAAGATGGTCTTGATTGATGGCTGGGTCAGGTTTAGAATTCAGATGCCTGTTTCATTCTTTAAGAATATTTGGATTCTAGGGGCACCTGGGTGGCTCAGGCAGTTAAGTGTCTGACTTCAGCTCAGGTCATGATCTCAGTGTGAGTTCGAGCCCTGTGTCGGACGCTGTGCTGACAGCTCAGATCCTGGAAACTGCTTCAGATTCTGTGTCTCTCTCTCTCTCTGCCCATTCCCCGCTTGCACTCTGTCTGTCTCTAGTGCTCAAAAATAAATAAACACTAAAAAAAAAAAAAGAATATTTGGATTCTAGACAGCAAAGACTCTCTCAAACCCCAAATTCCCCACCACTAAAGCAATGCCTTATAAATTATCTTCTATGTCAGGACGAAATCCTTTTGAAAAAGGCGGGATAGCATAGAACTGTGGAGTGTCGGTATTTATTAGCAAGTCTGGGAGAAAGAGGGATGATATGTTTTCTTCATCTGTCGAATGGGAATCTTCCTAACTCATAGGATGGTAGTGAGGATTCAGAATGAGTGCTCACCCAGTGCCAGACGTGCAGTAAACAGCCTGCAGATGTTAGCTACTGATAATTATGATTTATTCAGGGATCTCTAGACCCATCTCTAGCAAAGTGTAAACGTTAGTTTTTCCAAAACGGTTCAGGTCTAGTTGAAAGTGTAAGTGAGCTCTATCAGTATCAGGTTGTCAGCCAAATGCCACTGGTGACGTTCAGGTAACCTACATTGAACTGGCAGGCAATACTGGACGTGACCTTGACCGTTTGTCTCACTGCAAAACCTTTTCGCAAAAATGGATTGTGAAAAAGAAAATCTGGTTATGTAATAATAGAAACCAGGTTGCGAGGCTTCGCTCAGATTCTCAGGACAGACACGTCCACAGAAGACCTTAAGCAACAGATACCCATCCGGAGCCACTCACAGGGCTCTGTGATCCAGCACCGAAGCTCAGAAACTGGCCTGAGGGAGGTGGCCAGGGTGGGGTGGGGGTGGCCCTCTGGCCAAGCGACCAGGTTAACAGCCCCAGTAGCACAAGGAGACATGACCACCCAGGGCTGTCACCTTTAAACTATTCCCAACAATGTGGACCCCTGTCTATCAGGAGGGAGCATCAGACAGGTGGCCGTTGCTCTATCTTTCGAACTGGGCTCAGGAGCTCACCCAGGGCACGTCCCGGGCACAGCAAGGTCCTGAGAGTAGCCAGCAGGAGGTAGTTAGGAGATATAGTTTCATTAAACGTAATTTTTGGCATGAACACCCCAGCTTTCTCTTCTGAAGCAGACTCTCGGCTAGCTGGTAGCCACACAGAGAGCCTTTGAAAAATGCCCTCGAAGGGGCCATAGGACCTTGTTCTCTGATCCTGAAGTTTCAGGGTTCTCCATGGTTTTTTCTTTACTTGGGTCAAAAACCCAGTTTGCTGGGAGGCTGAATTATTTATATTCATGGCGAAAGCCTTCTGAGTGCCATTGCTGTGGGTGTTTGGGGCCCCACCCTGCAAATTCTTGGCTGGTTGTTGTTTTTTGTTTGGTTTAGTTGGGTTTGGAGTCCCTTTGCCTATCCTCTCCCATGTGCTCTGGAACTCTCCTTTAGCTCAGTAAGCCCGCAAGTGCTCACTGTCTATTGTGCAGAGTGGTCCACCGTGCACACTTGAAGCGTAAAGAAAGTCACGCGCTCGAGTCTCTGGGAATCTGTGGGGACAGCGCACAACAAAATAACGCCTAAGGAATGTACGGGAAAATTTGCCTTGTGGCAGGTGAGACGGAGGCAAGCTGGAGGGAGAGAGACATTACCGGATGGCGTGCCCAGAGAAGGTCTAGGGGACAAGTGAGGCTCACCTGGTCTTTGCGGGGTGACCCCCGGGAATAGAGTCAGATAATACCATCTCAAAGATGATCATAAGGAGAGGCAGTGTGGTAGTGACAGGCAGTACCCACTGGAGCAGTGAAGGCATGCGGAGGACCCTGTGTGTATCTGGGAGCAGATTAGAGAGGAAAAGTCAGAGGCTCCTGGGTGGCTCAGTCAGTTAAGTGTATGACTTCAGCTCAGGTCATGATCTCACACTTTGTGGGTTCGAGACCAGCATCAGGCTCTGTGCTGACAGCTCCGAGCCTGGAGCCTGCTTCGGATTCTGTGTTTCCCTCTCTCTCTGACGCTACCTCCCTCAAAATATAAACATTAAAAAAAAATTAAGAGAGGACAAATCAGAGAAATGTCACAGCCAAAGTCTGGATGTGGTGGTTCTTCCCTGAACACAGAGAGGACTGGCAACTCAGTGATGAGGGAAGGCAACGGGAGGGGAAGGCAGAGAGAAAAGGCGACTGGAGATGGGAGTCCAGCATTTTCTCCTGCTGCTCTGTGACTGTGACCTTGGCCTCTCGGGGCCCCCATTTCTTCATGGGTGAGACACAGGGCAGCGATGTCGGGCTCGCCTCTCACATTCGCTGGGGAGCGAAGTCGGAATTGAGAAGAACATCTTTTAGAAAGTCAGAAGCCATCGCCGTCGTGATCATCATCAGTATCGTTGTGCGGCTGGGGTGCTGTGGCTCGTTCACGCAGCTGGCTGCCTGGCGGCCCGTGGGGAGGGGTGCTGCGCCGGCACGCGGGCTTCTGGAAGCAGACCAAAAGACTGCTCTGCGCACTGCAGGCAGGGAATTTCCTATTTCCAGGCAAAACGATGAAGAAGAGCAATCTCTGCCCCAGAGCTTGGCTCCGAAAGACACGATTCTCATAAAAACCGTACCTGAGGCGCAGCCGTGTGTGGTGCAGAAGCGTTATCCTCAGCCGTCCTGGGGGCGGAGGTGTCCGCCGGCCGCAGCGAACACAAGCGCCGTTACATCACAGTTGTGTGATCACTGGGCCGCCCCACTGTGTGCTCAGGCCTCCAGCCCTCCTTGCCAGCCGCAAACCTGGGCTGAGGGAGCGACTACCCTCCTGGGCCCCACGGTTTTACACTAGGCAGACCTGTTAGGGCCTGGGGTCCCTGGACCAGCTTGCTGGCTGCTCGGTGCAGACGAGCCAGGCCTTTCTCACTCGGGAGCCAGTAGGAGGTGAGGGACGGAGACTCTGGGAATTAACGTTTAAATGACAGGTGAGTTAAAAGAAAAAACCCACATTGGGGTGCCTGGTTGGTTCAGTCCATTAAGCGACTGACTCTTGGTTTCAGCTCAGGTCATGATCTCACGGTTTCGTGAGTTTGAGCCCCTTGTCGGGCTCTGTGCTGACAGCACGGAGCCCGCTGGAGATTCTCTCTCTCCCTCTCTTTCTGCCTCTCCCCTGCTTGCGCTCTCTCTGTCTCCCTCAAAATTAATAAATAAACTTAAAGAAAAAGACCATCATGTGTCCATTGATGTCAGGGGGCTCGGTCTTGTCACGTGGCTGACTCAGCATTAATTCAAGGGGGTGATGCGGTCTCGGTGCGTCTTAGCGTCACATGCAGCTGGTTCTGTAGTGAGTGTTTCCTGTCAGTTACCTTGTGCAGCCTCCGCTAGCACCTTCGACGCAGGCCCTCTGCTAGTGCCCATTTTATGGATGAGAAAACTCAGCTGCAGAGAAGGCAAACACTTTAAATAAAGCCGCAGGTTTAATACATGATGGTCCCAGGATCACAAAATGGCCTCCACCGACCCAAGAACTTCACTAATTTGGTCGGATCTCTGACATCCTGGGAACACACCCCTGCCCCACGAGTCCCTGGCGAAGCTCTTCGCACTCAATACTGATTCTTGGATTGATTCATCACGAGTGAAACGAGGCTGGAAGTGTGGCATCTGCAGCCCAGCGTGAGAAGGAAATTAGCTGGCCCAGCTCCTCTGAGATGATCAAGGTCCCAAGTCTGACATCGTGAGAGATGGGGGAACAGAAGGATCCAGAACAAAAGCAGCGAGAGATTGGGGGTGGGGGGGAAGAGTGGCAGAAGATGAGTCAGAAATTGCGAACAAAGTAGAGAGAAAGGGCAGAGACAAGTAGCAGAAGCGAGTGCTGGGCGCTGGGACACGGCGTGGTCTCACCTGAATGTACAATCTGAAAAAGGCAGGCTCCCAACACTGAGTAAAATGGTGGCCGAGGTGGGAGATGGTGGAGATGTTCAAAGACACAAACCTGAGCACCTGGGTGGCTCGGTCGGTTGAGTGTCCCCGCATCAGGCTCTGAGCCGACAGTGCGGAGTCTGCTTGGGATTCTCTCTCTCTCCCCTCTCTCTCTGTGCCTCCCTTGCATGCCCTCTCTCCCTCTCAAAATAAATAAACTTAAAAAAAAAAACTTTAAGAAGAATGCTAACATTGAGTTTTATGTGAGGAATAAATCTAAAACGTGTAACAGCTCACACGGAGATTTATTTCTTTTGCAACAAATGCTGTTGAGAGAAAGCGAGCTCTCTGTTTCTCTGAAACAGTCTTTTCTATAAAAAAAAATCTAGCTTAAAAAGAAACAATGACACATTCTGGGACAGGCCAGCTCTTAGAAAGAGCAAATGACATTATTTTTTAACAAATATTTATTGAGTAGGTAGTCATTTATTCTGAGGGGTTCCAAGTAAAGGAGACATCCTTAATGGGAAGGCAAAAATATTCCTGTTCTCACAGGGCTTGTAATGTGGTAGGGAGGCAGACTAAAAATAGTTGTGATTATACAATTAGAGGGACTTTCATCTATTCCAGGGCCCATATTACGTGACAATATGACAGGGTGGTCTACTCACTCGTAGGTCTCGGAAAGTACTTCTCTGACTCTGCAGTTTAAAGCGATAATTTGCAGAGGCTATTCTATCTTCATGTCTGGCTGAGGCAACTGCATGTGCAAAGGCCCTGGCTCGGAAAAGATCTTTGCTGGAACTGAAAGAAGACAGGCATCACCGGGGCACAGCGAGCGGAGAGAAGGGGTAACTTGGGGCCACATCACGCAGGGGCTCTGGACCTCGAGGGTTCTGTGTGATGTCCTGTTTGCAAACACAAGCCATTGCAGGTTTTGAACAGGAAGTGATATGCAGATACTTCCGGATGAGCACTGTGGGCCAGTAATGAGCCCTGGGTCAGATAGGCTGACCGAGTCCAGATGCACGGGTGTGGATGTGGAAGCCATGGGACCCGGCGATGGTGGGTGAGAAGGTAGGTCAGGGGGAAGACAAAGATGAGCCCCAAGGTTGGGATGGACGGAGCTTGGAGGAGGAATAGGTGAGTAACCTCCCCTGGCATGAATTCAAGCTCAAGGAGTTCACCCTCCTTTTTTTTTTTTTTTTTTTTTTTTTTTAGAAAGAGAGAGACAGAGGGTGAGCTGGAGAGGGGCAGAGATAGAGGGAAACACAAAATCCAAAGCAGGCTCCAGGCTCTGAGCTGTCAGCACAGCACCTGATGTGGGGCTTGAACTCGCGAACCACGAGATCATGACCTGAGCTGAAGTCGGATGCTTAATTGCCTGAACCACCGGGAACCCTGGGAATTCACCCTCCTTAAACAGACCTCAAACCTGGAATGTGCTCCACTGGCGATTTTGAGATAAACATGTTAGACCGAGTGATGGATGTGTGGGAGCTGCTGAGGAGGAGAAGAACTTTGGTTGACGATGTGTCCATGCCTTCCTCGTATCCACAAAGTGTCCTAGGAGACAAAAATTCTGGAGACTGTCTTCTCAACGACAGGTTGGGTCATCTGTAAAGCTCTTAGGGAATTTTCTTTGGTTGCAGTATTTTTTCCTAACGAAACTCTTCAGCAGTTACTGATACACGTTCCCTGAATATATCCATTCTCGTGGCTTCTCAGAATTCAGATTCTGGAAATGGCAGCATGGAAAAGCCCAGAATGTCATCAATTGTTTCTCCAAACAGTGGCTCGCGCCTCTGAACGATTTCTCAGTGAGAAAACTCGCGTTGATGCTTGTGCACTTAGCAGATACAATTTACAGAAACAGTGTGGGGTACTCGTCTGTGGGAAAAAGAAATACAAGAGAGACATAAAACAGCTACTGAGATTCCCGGCAAGTGTCCAAACGCTGGGTCGTGCTGTCCCCCGTCAACAGCTACACCGTGAAAGAGTTCAGGTCTTTGCAGAAAAACAGATCTGTGATGAAAAGCCTATTATTTGCTTTAATGCCATCTCAATGAATACATTTTGCAGATATATAAAGTTTCTTAAACTGTAAAATACCGATTCTTATTTTAATATAGGAAGTGTTATTATATTCAAAAACCATAGGAGTTTAAAGCAGAGTCTCATCATTTTGCCTGAGAACAAAGAAATTTAATCAGCAATTTCTACTCCTGGTTGCAGCTGGGGTCTGCTTGATGTAGACAGAGGAGGCAGGGTTTTGCATATTGGTAATAGAGCCACTGGGGAGTCAGAAGACGTAGGTTTGGGCAGAGGGGGAGTAAGAGAATAAAATATGAGGGGTGTGTGTGTGTTTTACAAGTGAGAACTTCTCCCTTCTAGATCATGAACCGTAAGAGGGCAAGGTCACAGTCTTCGTCTCTATGTCTGCACAGAGGTCAGCCCAGCACACTGATGTGCTTGGGGAATATTTATTGAATGTGGGATGTGGAAGAGGCCCCAACACATACTTTGCCTGTTTTAATCCTAAAATTGGTCCCACGTGACAGACACCCAGACAAGCGGACTCTTGTGCTGGCTCTATCCATGGCTCCTCCAAACACTCTGAAACTTCAGAATGGCCTGGAAGAAACCTCAGTTGGAGGGGTGTCGTGGCCTCCATCAACCGGCAACCCACCAGGGGCTACGAAGTGGGCAGCGGGTGAAGGGAGGGAGGAAGCGTGCTTGCTCACTTGCTCTTCAGCCTGTGTAACAAAGCGCGTGTTGATTCAAGTCCTTTGTTAGAGTACTCTCCTCCTCCTCCTGCTCCTCTTCCTCTTCCTTCTCCTCCTCCTCTTCCTCCTCCTCCTCTCCTCCTCCTCCTCCTCCTCCTCCTCATCCTGCTCATCCTTCTTGTTCTCCTTCTCTTCCTCCTCTTCTTAAATATTAAGATGTAATTAACATGTAAAAGTCTTTATATATTTAATGTCTACAACTCACTGGGCTTGGGGTTAATATTCTCTGTGAAACCGTCACTACCATTAAGGCCATAAAACACGTCCATCACTCCTAAAGTTTCATCCTGCCACTATTATTATTATTGTCATCATTAAAACTATTTAGTTAATTAGTTTGGAGAGAGAGAGAGAGAGAGAGAGAGAGAGAATCTCAACCAGGCTCCACATTTAGCACAGAGCCTGACTCGAGGCTCAATACCACAGCCCTGAGATCAAGATCAGAGCTGAAATCTAGAGTCAGACACTCAGCCGACTGAGCCACCCAGGTGCTCCTCGAATACTTTCCATAAGATCTACCTTCTTAGCAAAGTTTGAGTATAAAACACGTTATTGTTAGCTGTAGGATGCATGCCGTATAACGGGTCTCCAGAACGTGTTCATCTTGCATAACTGAGACTCTGTACCCCTGACCAGTATCTTCCCACCCCCACCTGCTCCCCAACTTGGAGCCTCTGGCAACTACCTGCTTTTATGAGTTTGACTACTCTAGATTTCACATATTAGTGAGATCTTATGTGTTTGTCTTTCTCTGTCATTTAATATAATGTCCTCTAAGCCTATCTGTGTTGTCACAAATGGCAGGATTTTCTTATTTTTAAGGCTAGATAACATTCCACTGTATGTATATGTCAGATTTTCTTCATGCACTCATCCATCAACGGACAGATACTTAGGTTGTTTCCACCTCTTGGCTACTGTGAATAATGCTGGAGTGATCATGGAGGTGCAAATGCTCTTCATGACATCCTGATTGCAGTTCCTTTGGAAATACCAAGACGTGGGATTGCCAGGGCTGTGTGATTAGAGCCTTTCTACTCCTCATCTGACTTACCAGAGACACAGGTAGTGTCTCTGTAGAAACCAGTGGGAACTTTGTGCTGAAAGAAATTATACCAAGAGCTAATTTCTGATTCAGAGAGACGAGTGAGTCTCAGAAACATTGGTAAGTAAAAACAGAAGAAATTTTATACTTTCCCTGATGAAATTTTTACGTCTAGATAGATAGATGATAGATGATAGATAATAGATGACAGATAGAAAGATAGAATGATAGAGAGGTGACAGATAGCCATGGCATGTTGGAGTTCCTCTTATAGAGAAAGAGGAATTAAGGTATTTTGGCCTGATTAAATGCGAGAATGGACTTAACATTAATTGATTTGTAGAACAGTGTAGGAGTGGCAGATTTGGGAGGGAAAATCAAGAGTCATGTTTTGATGGGACTCCTGGGTGGCTCAGTCAGTTGGACTTCTGACTTTTGATTTCAGCTCAGGTTATGATCCAAGGGTTGCGGGATGGAGCCCTGTGTCGGGGTCTGCACTGAGCATGGAGTCTGCTTAAGATTCTCCCTCTGTCCTGTGCCCACTTGTTTGGATACTGTTTCTTAAAAAAAAGAAGGAGCTATGTTTTGAGACTGTTATGTTTCACATGCCAATCAGACACTCAGAAGATGTTTATGCAGAACTCAGAGAGAGAATATATTTGGCCAATTCCATCTATGAATGGAAGTTAAAGCCAGGATGGATGAGACAACCTAGCAGGTTTGTGAAAATAAAGAGTGGAGAGGTTTGATAACTGAGTCATCATGCACCCCCAAGTTACTGGTGGGGGAGTTAGTGCAGAGAGATGGAGCAGGGCTGAGAGTGTGGCTTCCCCAAGACCAGGTGAAGGCAGGTGCTTCCTGAAAAAGAGGGCCCTGTTGGCATCAAAGGCTGAGTGCAGTATCCTGGTGAAATGACCATTAGATTTCATGACATGGAATTGACCTTGATGAAGGTGGTTTTTGTGTTTTTTGGTGATAACTGTCTAACCTCAGTAATTTCAGAAGATGATGGCGGGACAAGATGTGGATTCAGGAATTACGGACCCCTTCGGCTGAGTCTTCAGCCAAAGCTAGAAACAGCTGAGTTCAGGGGAGGGTCTTTTGTTTATGTTTCTAAAGCAGGGACACTCTTTGTATGACTGTGCAGACAATCCATAGAAAGGTCCATAGATGACGGTAATGAGGACAGGTGGTTAATGGCCAGGGCTTCAAAGAATGAGATTTATTTCATGGGTAGGGAGGTGTGATGGTCTAGAAACATGGGGCTAGAAACATCTGCTCCACATCCTTGTCCTTTGGCTCAGGGGGTCTAGAAGAATCAGCAGAAGATGATGCAGGGTCCTCCATAGTCAGCCAGGTTTCAGTGGGAGGAGGAGAGAGAAACAATGTTCAGAAAGAGGTTGACGTGTAGAAGACTTTGCGGATGACCTTGAGCTCTAGAAGGCACAGTGGACAGGTCTGGGCTACGTGGAGGCCCGAGGGTCAAGAGATGCACAAAACTCAATGGGGCACATTTGTGGCACGGCTGTAAAATCAGTGGCTCAAGAATGTAGGGTGGGAATATTTGGCAGAATGTGGTGCTCAGGCTGTGCATGCCGGAAGCTGGGAGGAGAAGGCTCCTCCGGAGGCAAGTAAGTTTAGTGCATCTCTAGTCCTGTCACCATGGTGGCAACGTGCAGAGCCCTGAGATGTTCCCTGGTGGCTTTGCCAAACAGGGCTTCCTTTTGGGGTTGGCTCTCTTGTGCATTCGATGTGAACGGTGCCCTGCACCAATGCAAGCTCTTTCTTCAGGAGCATGAAGGGTTCATGATTTCTCATGTGACTGATGAGGAAGCTGAGGAACAGATACGTCAAGTGACTTCCCAATTTCATGCTACTGTCATTAATCTGATTCCCGGGTCTGCACATGCGTAATTTTCATCTTAATGCTGTCTCTTGAATGCCAAGGTTCTTTTGTCCCCTGAGGCTACTGTTAACAGCCACAGCCAAACATTAAAATGCACTTGATGAGAAGGGAGTCAATATATAAGAGGAAAATTTAAAGACAAGAGCAGTCTTTCCATTACAGGCCTGCCTCAGTGTCTGGTCGTCTTTGACCAACCGTCCTTCTTTGAGAGTGAGAGGCACTGGAGACTAGAAGCTTCGTGTGCAGGGTTGAAGCTTGTTGAACGTGGACTTCTTCTTAGGGTTATTGGGCTGGAGCCTGGTCATTTTGTTGCAGAGACCCGAACATACCAGTATTTGTAGGCCTTTTATCTTCTGGTAGACTGTTTCTTTTGGGAAGATCCTCCGGTCTCCTGCCTGAAGGTACAAATAGGAACCATGAGTGTCCAGGGACCCAAGCAAGTGAAGTGGGCTGGGAAATATCTCTTTAGTGCTTGGGTTGTCAGTTGAAGCTCGTTCTCAGCCCCTTGCTGAAACCCTCTACTGCATCTGGGGCTCCCGGGCCCAAAGCCTCCCGCTCAGGAATTGTGTTAGGGATTCCAGAGCTCTAAATCCTCTCCATTCACCTTTAATCCAGTCACTGCTGTGGTGACGAACTCCATGCAGGTGTGACCAGGTGTCACTCCCAGATGCCTCAGAGCAGAAACTCAGCGGGCACTTGCTCAGGAGCAGCCTGGAAGTATTTAACCTCAGATTATGGGAGATAGAGGTGAGGCAACAGGGCTGTCCCCTCCCCAACCCCCTAGGGTTTGAGAGCCCCGTGACAAACCTTCCCAAAAAGCCCAGCAGCACAGAGCAACCAGTGTGCCCCACAGCGCTGGCCAGAATGCCTCCTGCCCGTGGCTCTCCCTCCTTGCCCCCCTTTGCCTCTGCTCCTTTGGATACATTTCCTAAAGAGGCCCTTTTGGGTAGAATGTGCATGAAGAGGTCTGTGTTTATGAAGAAACAGAGGGGCCCTGGAATCTAAGTTTTCCTTGTAGAAACTTCCATCTCTTCTTTGTAGCCCCCAGCCTGAGTCCCAATTGCGGGGCAACCTGCAGTGTTCAATGCCTGAGGCTTTTTCACAGTTCAGTGGTGCGAATCGCCTTGCTTTTTATTGCTTTCCGTTCTTGGCAGGAGATTAGGCTTCAGCCTTTTCCACTCTGATATATTATTTACCACCTATGCCTCTGCTCTGCCTCTTCTAGAATTTTGTTGATGTGTCACATCTGACATCATCTCTTCAGTGGTCCTCCTTGTTTTTGTAGGTGCATCAGGTAATGTCATGCATTTTCTTTCTTCGTAGTGGGGCTTTGACTGGGGTAGTGAGGAGATAAGACACGCACGTCTGGTGCCACCTCACCCGGGAGCTCAGCATTGTCCTAAAGCATGAGCATGGGACCCGATCCACTTCTGCGTCCCTGGGAATTAATGAGAGATTTGGGGCAAGACAACAGAATGCCTCTGAGGCGTGGTGTCCTCGTGGGTAAAACGAGCTATGAGACTTCCTCTCTAAGAGCCCCCACCAGCGCCAAAGTGCCCTTGGCTGGCTGAGCTCCACCCTTGGACCTCAGAGAAACTCACAGAAGTCACTTGTGCTCAGGACCTTAAGGCAGAATTGGGTTCGTCTTCCAGCTTGGGGCGACCACGTTCTGTACCTGCCTCCCTGAAAAGTTTCATCTTCTTGGGGCCCAGGAGACAGCTTGTATGAACTCCACAGAAGGTCTCGGAGACAGTGTGTTTCTCTCTCCAGAAGTAAGGGGACATTTTCTCCCCTTTGGCCCCTTCAGGAAGCTTGATAGAACATTGGGCTTCAGTTATATGGCCATTAGTGGGCTTTGGGTTCACATTTTCTTCCCTTTTCTAAGATTAGCTGCACTTCCGAAATGAATTGGTTTTGGATAGAGGGGCCAAAAATAGGGACTCTAAACCATATATACCGACATGCACAGGTGCACACCTGATGAAGTTTTGGTGTGTTGTGGGGGGGTTCGGAGCCGATGGCCAAGAAAGTTCTTGAAGAAGAAGATGTCTTTGAAGACATGCGGAAAGGTGATCATTAAAGCACAGGGACAGGACCTGCGGTCGGAAAGAGCTGCACTGGGGTTGTGAAGGGGTTGTGAAGAGTGACTGGCTATTTACTACGGAGCTGGGGAGGTAAAGTCAAGAAGGAGGCTTCCGGAAGGACTGTGATGGGCTAAAGAGGACTCCTAAGGCCTCTGGGGCCTTGCTCTCATCAAGCTAAGGTTGTTTTCCCTCTCATGAGGCATTAAGATTAGGACTGTATGGGGTTCCTGGAGAAATGTTCCATTTTGTATTTGCCTCAAGTATCTGTCGATGGGCTGCAGGTCATAAAGACATTTAATTTTACCTCCCATTCCCTTCTTGCCTTTGTTCCCTATATCGCTACAGAAGGGAGATCTCGGGGCTCCAGGAAAGTGAGCCTACAGGTTTCCGGAGGGAGATTAGGCTATTGATAATGTTGCCTTTTTCTTGTAATTTACTAAGATATTTGCAAACTGATGGAGACCCGTGTCCTGTGGGCTGTGACCTCCATCAGCTAATTTGTTTTCCTTCCTTTCCTTTGTTCTTGTGCAGCCAGGACTGTCCAAGGAATGTCACATACCCACCTGGGGGAGGGGGAGGGTGCACTAGCTTGTACTTGGCCCTCAGCCTGCCTTACGTTTCCTTGTCACACGACATGCGAATATTCCAGTAGTCTTAAAGTCCCTCATCCCGTGTGTCAGTGAGGCCCGATGCTGGGGTGTCGCTTCCAACTTGTCTGTTAAAAATCCATTCCTTAAGAATCCCTTTCCCCCTTTCCTTTCCCTACAAATGATTTGACAGCCTCTGTGTGTCAGGCTCTGGAAACCATTTCTGAATTCTTCTCAAGAACATGAGCTGTCACAGGAAGGGACGTATTTGGCTGCGTCGGGCCTGAAATAGCGCCCTGTCTACATCCCAAGCCCGAGTTTCTCCTGTTCAACCTTCAGACTCAGCTCAGATATCACTCCCTCCGCAGATTCCCTTCGTTGTCCTAAACAAGGTGAGCCACTCCCCCCGTGTTTGCTCCCAGATTACCTGATAATTCTACTGCAATAAATCCATGTTTCCATCAGAATGAATATCACCTTGAAGTGTAATTATATACAAGAAACAAGATATTAACATGAAATTCTTGTTAGTTTTGGCTGAGGCCTCAAAGGCTGGGAACACAAAAAGCATCACTTCATTTTATTTTTTATTTAAGTAAGTTTTTTTAGCGTTTATTTATTTTTGGAACAGAGAGAGACAGAGCATGAGTGGGGGAGGGGCAGAGAGAGGGAGACACAGAATCTGAAGCAGGCTCCAGGCTCTGAGCTGTCCGCACAGAGTCTAATGCAGGGCTCAAACTCATGAACCATGAGATCATGACCTGAGTGAGGTTGGGACATTTAACCGACTGAGCCCCAGGTGCCCCACATCCGTGCATTTTAAAGAGAGGAGCTTGATCGCCTAGCAGTTGCTTGAGGAATGAACTAAATTAAAAATGGTTAATCAGTGTTCCATGGTTGTGGAGCTCCAGCTGGCAGGAGAAAGTGAGGGGGAGGAGGTGAGGAAGAAAACTGCTGGGGGGGAGTTTTCAGTCACGGGGGCACTTCCCCTCCGCTCTGCCCCTGGACCACCTCCATGCTGATGGGGGATGGGTTTCCTTATTGGAGAAAACTGCAAGGAGGCTTCACAAGCCACCGAAACGTGCCCAGCAGCCTGGGTCAGGCGCTCCCCCAATAGTCTCGAAGGCAGGACGATGTGGCTGGGCCCCCATGACTTCACAGTTTCTGAACATTCCCCGTATGGGAGATGCCTTGTTAAGGTTGTCTTAACAAGGGTCTGTTCCAAGGGGGCTACTTGGAGGGGAGCAGGGTCCCCAGAGCTCAGAGGTGGAGGTGGATGGGAGAGGCATTGCCCCATTGAAAATAGGGTGCAATTGGAACTGCTGCTGCAGAATCTTGGAGAAGGCACCACACACACACACACACACACACACACACACACACAGAGAGAAAGACAGACCAATTATTTTGTGTTTTATGCAACCCGGGAGTGTCAGTGCCAAATCCTCACTACTCTGAGAATGTAAAATGTGCCGAAGCCCCTGACACTCCTTCCCCTGCACGCAGTATGGGAAGGTCAGAAATGGGAGCTTGGGGCTGAAATGGTGTGAAGGAGACACAGGACCCAACCATGCTTTCCTCCCGTCTCATTTCGCCTAGTGACACGGCAGTGTCGGCAGTGTCGCTGTTTCAGAGCCTGCACAGGATCTATGATCGCCCTCCTCCCTCCCTTCCCCCAGCCAGCCCCACCCCCCGGAACTCAGGGGGCTGCTGTTGTGGACAATTCCCAGCGCGGTGCAGAGGCTCCTCACCGGTGGCGAGCACTGGGGCATCTAGGGCTGGGACACGGGGCGCTCCGAATGGCAAGACCAGCTCTGTTTGGTTCAGACAGCGGTTGGTAGCAGTATGCCCACAGGAAAGCTGCCGAGCTTTGGTCCCCATCAAAGGGGGATCTGGGAAGGTGGTCTTCAGTTAGCCTGTCTGTTGGGACCCTGCTACTGCATAGAGAGTCGCTGTTAACTCAGAAGAATCACCGGGGCCTCAGAAAAAGTCCCGTGCTGGAACACGTTAAGAACATGACACTGTTCTTTGTTCATGCATGTAGCAGCTTTGGGGTAACAAAACGCGGTGTGACTGCCATGATTCTAGACGGTGATGTTCAAAGCCTAGTGGCCACAGGCATCACGTGGAGAGCTCACTAAAGTGTACAGATTCTTGGGACTCACACTCAGTGTAATGGGACACTCTGGGGGGAAGCCCTGGGAATAGGCAGCTTGACAAGTTTCCCAGGGGATATGCCACATGGTCCCCGGACCACTAGGGGCCAGTGACCAAACTCCGACCAATTTCCATTTTAAGGAGGCTTCGTCTGTTCTGCGTTTCTCCCTCCAAGTCTTATGTAACTAAGGCTGAGCCTGTGGGAGCAGTTCCAGAGGGGCTGGGGGACCGAGGTTGCAATTAGGTTTTCCCGCAGGGGCGTGACAACGGATTATTTGGGCTTGCAGACGCGCAGGTGGGGACCGCTTCCAACAACGGGCAGGGTGGTTTATGAGTCACTCTCCCGGCTGACTAACTGTTTGCCCACACGGAAGATTTGGTCCATCGCTCGGTAACGATGCTACGGAATGGTGCTCCCTCCTTTGCAGCTGCCTACGGGGGAATTTATAGGACACAGAGGATCAGGAAAGTAATTAGGTTTTGTTTTTTTGGTATTGCTGCGTGGTTCCTAGTCCTTCCTGATTTCTGGAAAGTACACTGCCTCGTCACATTCACACGCAGAAGCCAGAGGAGGTTTGCGGTTCTGCAAAACAACTTATTTCAAAGCTTTTTTTTTTCTGTGCACACAGCGGTGATTAAAAATAGAAACCATTAGCCCCAGAGGGAGTTGTGAGTAGATACTCTGGGTGCTGAACAGCTTAGGTAGTTTAGAAAAAAACCCATTCTCAGGGTGGCTGGGTGGCTCAGTCAGTTAAGCGTGGACTTCGGCTCAGGTCACGATCTCATGGTTCGTGAGCTCAAGCCTCACGTCTGGCTCTGCACTGACAGCTCAGAGCCTGGAGCCTGCTTCAGATTCTGTGTCTCCCTCTCTCTCTCTGCCCCTCTCCCACTTGCACTCTGTCTCTGTCTCTCTCTCAGAAATAAATAAACATTAAAGTTTTTTGAAAGGAGAAAAAAGCACTCTCTTCATTCTCGGGAAAGGAGGCAGTTTTCAAAAGGTGGAACTTGGGAGAAAAAACCCGTGGTGATTATGTTTCTTAGAGGTACAACTTATTCCTAGGGCGCTTATTGAAAGAATGACCCAGATGTTTCATTTACAGGCAAAAATGCTGAGGAGGTTTCTGTTGTGTTCTTTTAAGCAATGGATAGTCGCTAGATGGCCTGTAATGTGGTGGTAGGTGAAACACTCTCGTTATCCAAAGTCTCAAGAACAGAACGAAACAGACCACGAGCCTGCTGTGAGATTGGACTGCTGCATTTAGTTCCCTGGGCATTGTGGTTTGGCGGCCCCACTCAGTCACTCATTCATTCAGCATCTATTTACAAAGAGCTCTATGCCAGGTGTTGGTCTAACCACTGGCGACACATCACTGAATAAAACGGCCCAAATGTCTACACCTGCTTGGCTTACATTCTGATGGGATTTCAGTCTGACTCCAGAGCCCTTACCAAACTAGTTTAGCTGTGGCTTTGGAAAAGCTGATAAAACTCTCTGAATCTGAATTTCTCCATCTGGCAGATTAGTTTATTGTTTTATTAGTGCTTCTTCCATGTTCCTGGTCATAAGAGTGACTAGGAATGCGTGATAGGTTCCACCCATAAAGATCGGGTTCAGGACGTCCGGGTCAGCCTGGTCTGTTGGAAATGTAACACGAGTCACACATGTACTTCCAAATTTTCTAGCAGCCGTATTTTAAAAAAGTATAAATAGTGGCAGCTGGGTGGCTCAGTCGGTTGAGCGTCTGACTTCACCTCAGGTCATGATCTCATGGTTCATGGGTTCCAGCCCCACATCAGGTTCTGTGCTGATAACTCAGAGCCTGAAGCCTGCTTCTGATTCTGTGTCTCCTTCTCTTTCTGCCCCTCCCTTGCTCACACTCTTTTTCTCTCTGTCTCAAAAATAAACATTTAAAAAAGTGTAAATAAATAAGTGAAATTAATTCTAATATCTTTTATTTCAACCCATATATTTAAAGTTATCATTTCAGCATGCCATCAATATAAAAATAGTAATGAGACATTTTACATTCTTTCTTCGTACTACGTGTTTAAAACCTAGCATGTATTTTACAAAGACAACACAACTCAACTGGGAGTAGCCACAGTTCAAGTGCTTAACAGCGCCTGTGGCCAGTGGCCACCATATTGGATGGCACAGGTGCACACAGAACATTGACATCTGTAATCTAACAAGTGGTCCGGGTGATTCTCACGAATGAGCACGTGTGGCAAATACTGGATGACCTCTCAGGAAGCTCCTTGTTCTAATATTCTATCAGAGTATCATGGCAGGGGGGGGAAACCCGTCAATGTGTCTACCATTCAATTGGCAATTAACACATACTCCTATTTTCAGAACATCCATTTCACAACCCATTCACTCTTCCTGTTTGCTCTCCCTCCCATCTTCTGTTTCCAAGCTGACAGTTGGGGCTTCTTAAGAAAGACAGAATGGTGCTGACGATGATCTGAAGAAGAACATTTTAAATGATCAAGAGGAGAAGGAAGCTGTCTTATGAGGATAAAGTAAAAAGAACAAAGCTCCTCAAGCTGGAAGAGGAAGGAGGGCTGAAGAACAAGGGCTGTCACTGTCTGTAAAGCCATGAAGTAAATGGAAAGGCTGAACATGAGTGTTCTAAACTCTAAACATAGTAGAGAAAGAGTGGCTCCTGGATGGCTGGAAATAGTTAGCTTTCGGACAAAGAATGAGAAAAAATACTTCTTTAGGCAGAAGATACAGAGGTTAGGGAAGTCATTCCCTGTGGCAGAGCAACAAAGAAAATGCAAACAGATTTAAGCAGTGGTTTGAGCCAGTTTGAGACCTTTCATGTCTCTGTAATAAGTAGTTAGAACTACTTGGTGTTAGAAAGAACACCTTCCATCTGTCCATCCATTCACCTGCCCACCCATATATCTGGTCATTAAACTTTGTAAGGACCTGCTCCATGAAGGAGGTTTTGTGAAAGGTTTTAAAATACAGAACTTCATTTAACACATACAACAATCATGCAAAGATACGGTTGTTTTACAGGTGAAATCTAGGGTCAGAGAGGTTAAGTGCCTTGCCCAAATTCATTTGGCCGCCAAATCATGTTAATGCCTGTTTTATTTATTCATTTTGATTTTTTAATGTTTGTTTATTTTTGAGAGAGAGACAGAGACAGAGACAGAGTGCAAGTGAGGGAGGAGCAGAGAGAGAGGGAGACACAGAATCTGAAGCAGGCTCCAGGCTCTGAGCTGCTGGTGCAGAGCCCAATGTGGGGCTTGAACCCATGAACCGTGAGGTCATGACTTGAGCCAAGATCAAGACTCAGACACTTAACTGATTGAGCCATCAGTTTAGGTGCCCCTAAAACTCCAAGCATTTTCACTAAGGCCAGTGGTCTTTACAAGGAACCAGATGTGGGGCCAGATGTCTACAAGGCTATCCCAGAGCATTCTTAGGTGCAAATGGAGAAGATCCTCCTCTTTCAGAAGATCAGTCACCGAGGCTGCACTCAGCACCTCATGAGGCCAAGGCCAGCGTTCCCAGCATTCCCAGTGCCCTTCCATGTACGGGGCTGTGGAAGTGCCCAGGCAGCGTTTCCTGGAGCTGCTGCATTGCTAACAGGAAGTTGCCAATGTGTTCAATCAGTTTGGTTTGCTGAGCTTTCTTGGGGCAGTTCAGCGTTACAACCTTTAGGAGATACTAATGACAATCGTGCGTTAGAATCTCGATAGCGTGAAATATCACAACTAGAGGAAACCATCAAGGTCATCTTTTCCAGCTTCATTGTTCACAGCGATGGCCCAACTGCTCTTCGTTAGTGAGCCTGTCCCAGAGCTGGGATTAAAGTCAACAGCCTGACTCCCTGACCAAAGCTCTTTTCAGACGGGTGGGCTTTACACATGATGTCCTTTGACTGCTAATGCAAAGCAACTGAGGATTTGCATTTCCCAGTTCTTGACATTTGATGGAGATGCCTGAAATGTGTCACATTGGACTGAAAAATCATTAGGACTAATAACATGCAAAAATGATTTACAGCTTGTAATTGAAGATTTAATGTTGGCTAAAAGTATTCTGGGTGACTTCAGGGGAGAAGCGTATATTTCCTGCTTGTGCTTTGCTATGTCCTCCTCATCTGCAGACCTTGGGCACCTGCTGTTTTCTCCACTTGGGGTGCCCTCCTCACTTGTCTGTCTTTGTTGGGGCCACATCCCGAGACAGCTGATGTGTATTAGTGAGAATGGAGCAAACAGGTCCCAGCTTCTCAACCCCGAGATGTGTAAGGACCCCAGTTCTCACTCATGACACTGTCTGATGTGGGCCGAGCAGATCTCCTTTCTGGGCCCCTCTACAGGGTCTCCTGCGGCGGTGTCACCACAGCTCCCTTGCAAGATTCTCCCTGCATTGCTCTCCTCTGGCCTCTCTCAATGACATGGGTTCCCTTAATGGCGGTGACACTGGGATCTAAGCTGTTTCCATACCACAGCTACGAGTCCTTTCCTTTCAGCTGTGTGGCAAAGCGGGGGTGGGGGCGAGGGGAGGAAGAGAGCTGCTTAGTGTCTTTTACTGTATGATCCTACAGCATTCCCTGCCCTGCTTTAGCCTTTGCCTCCCCGTCCTCATTCTCCTTGATCGTGCTTTCTTCATCACAGGCAGCCAGTACAGGCTGGATAGGTCGCTGCCATGCTTAATTGCAGGCAAAGGGTGAAGACTACTCTGATCATACATGTGGGCAGGAAAGAGAGGCACAGCTTCCCAGGCACTTGAGTGAGAAGGACCATGGGGGGCATTCACTGTAAGTGCATGAATGTTCGGTCAACGGTGCTGTTCTCATCACATGAGCCAATAGAGTCTTTGGCTGTACTGTGGTTCCAGTACGTAGAAGGTGACCCTCCCCCACCCCCCTTTGAGTGGTGTGTTCAACTTGGGAATTATGAGTGGAGAAGTTCAAATAAATGATTCAGTGAAGGAAGTGGAATCTTCGGAAGAACCATGGAAAATAGGACACTTGTTTTCAAATATTTGTAAGTCTATATTGTAGGCTCTTGAGCTGGCAAAAGTTCTTTTGCTTGACCCCAAGGAGCAAAGCTTAATTTATAGAGAAGTGTACTTGGATTCTGTATACAGAAAGAAATTTTCAGTCAACAGGAAGACTCCAAGAAGGACGGGGCTGTGAGTTACTTCCCAAAGTGTATAGGCAGAAGTTGGGGATGTGGTTGAGAAAGTTCTAGCCTCAATACAGTGCAGGAAAAGATGATACAATTTGGGCTGCACCCAGAGATTCTATTATTCCATCTTGTCTTTGTTTGAGTCTTAAAAGAGCCAACTGCATTGGCTTTCATGTCTACGTTGGATCAGGAGGCACACAGTGTGGCCTTTTTAGGCCTCGGATGTCTGTGAGGAATAGTAAAGAGGTACACAGATCCATACATGGCATACATCATGGAGGAGGGACAGTGAGCTGTCCTCCAGACTGAGAGGGCACCTGGAGACTGAAAAATGATGTGAACCGCACCACACTGTTCACAAGGTTTTACTTACTTGGGTTTTTTTTTAATAGTTTATTGTCAAATTGGTTTCCATATAACACCCAGTGCTTCTCCCCACAAGTGCCCCCCATCATGACCATCACCCCCTCCCCCTTCAGTCCATGGTTCGTCTTCAGTATTCAGTAGTCTCCCTTGATCTGTGTCCCTCACTCTCCCCACTCTCTTTCCCCCTTCCTCTCCCCATGGTCCCCTGCCAGGTCGCTCCTGTTAGACCTATGAATGCATAGTAGCACTTTCTACAATAGCCAAATCATGGGAAGAGCCTAAATGTCCATCACTTGGGTTTTAAACAATCAGGTGCTAAGTAGCCATTCTCTGCTGCTATTCTCCACCCAGTCCAGACCTACCAAATCCACAGCTTTTATAGAATCAGAATATTGTGGTGAGGTGAAGGGTAAGTTATGAAGTCAGATACTCAACCAACCGAGTCAGCCAGGCACCCCTCTTTTTTTTTTAATTACTATATTTTCTATTTTAAAAAACCTTTTATATGATTGACATGAAAAGTTGTACATATTTATCATATACAACTCCATGAGTTCGGATAGAAGCATGCACCTGTGAAACCACACGGGCACATGTAGGTATAGGTACAGACATATCTACTACCTCCCAAAGTTTCCTCCCACCCTCTGTGCTGCTCTTATTATTTCAGCATATGGTGAGGACCCTTCACTTAAGATCTACCTTCTTAGCAAACTTGAAGTGTAGAACGCAGTATTGTTACCTATAGGCTCCGTGCTGTATTGTAGAGCTCCAAAACTGATTCGTCTTGCATAACTGAAACTTTGTGCCCATTGACCAACATCTCCCCATCCCGATCAACCCCTGGAAGCCACCATTACACTCTCTGCTTTTATGAGTTTGACTATCTGCAGATAAATGAAATTGTACGTTTTGGTGTTTCTGAGTCTGGCTTATTTCACTTATCATAATGTCCTCCAGATCCACCTATACTGTTACAAACGGCAGGATCTCCGTTGTACGGACCACCACATTTTCTTTATCCATTCATCTGTTGATGGGCATTGAGGTTGTTTCCAAATCTGGGCCACACCTTGTGAATTATGCTGCAGTGAAGGTACAAGTATGTCTCTGATAGCCTGGTTTCCGTTCCTGTGGATAGATACCCGGGAAGGGGATTGCTGGACAATGTTGTAATTCTATTTCTAATTTTTTGAAGAACCTCAATACTGTTTTGCTTTATGAGCACCAGTTTACGTTCCAACCAACAGTGGACCAGTTTCCTTTTTCCTTTAAATCCTTTCCAATACTTGCTATCTTTTGTTTCTTTAAATAATAGCCATCCTCACAGGCAGGAGGTGATATTGTGGCTTTGATCTGCATTTCCCTGATAATTACTGATCTTGAACACCTTTCCGCATTTATGATGGCCATTTGTATGTCTTCCTTGGAGACTGCCTTTTTGTGTTATCGGTTGTTTCCTTTGCTGTACACAGTGTTGTTCGCCTGTTGTAGTCCTGTTTGTTTATTTGTTGCTTGTGCTTTGGTATCAAATGCAAAAACGTATTACCAAGACCAATGTCAATAAGATTTCCCTTGTGTTTTCTTCTAGGCGTTTTATGGTTTCAGGTCTTAAATTTAAGTCTTTGATCCGTTTTGAGTTAATTTTTGTTCATGGTGTAAGAAAGTGGTCCAGTCCCATTCTTTTGCATGTGGATGTCCGGTTTTCTCAGCACCATTCATTAAGGAGACAATCTTTTCCTCATTGTGTATTCTTAGTTCCCTTGTTCAAAATTAGCTGATCGTGTATATGTAGGTTGATTTGGGGGCTCTTAGTTCTTTTCCACTGGTCTATGTGTCTGTTTTTATGCAAGGACCATACTGTTTTCATTACTGTAGCACTGTAATATAATTTGTAACCAGGAAGAGTGATGTTCCCAGCTTAGCTCCTCATGCTCCAAAATGGTTTGGCTATTGGGGATTTTTCTTCCCATATGAATCTTAAGTTTTTTTTTTGGTCTTACTTAGTAAAAAAAATGCTATTGGAATTTTGATCAGGATTGCACTGAACTTGTAGATCATTTTAGGTGGTATGGACATTTTCACAATATTAATTTCTTCAATACCTGCCCCTTGATTTGCCTCTTCTTCAATTTCTTTCATCAGTGTCTTACAGTTTCCAGTGCACAAATCTTTCACTTCCTTGGTTAAATTTATTCCTTAGGTATTTTTTCTTTTTAATGCTATTAGAAATGGGATTGTTTTCTTAATTTCTTTTTTGGATAGTTCATTTTCAGTGTATAGAAACCACTGAATTTTATGGGTTGGTTTTCTACCCTCTAATTTTACTGAATTTGTTAATCATAACAGAATTTTTATGGTGGAGTCTCTGGGTTATTTATGTATAAGACCATGCCATCTACAACAGGGACAACTTACATCTTCTTTTCTGATTTGGATGCTTTTATTCCTTTTTCATGCATATTCACTCTCCCTAGGACTTCCAGCGCTGTGTTGAGTAGACACAGTAAGAGTGAACATCCTGCAGTTTCTATGCTAAGAAACCCCGGCGGCACCAAACATGTGCACGGAAACACAGCAAACACCCACAGATGGTCGTCAACTCACTGATAGCCCAAGATGTGAACAAGACGCAGTGCCTCCCTCAAACTCACACAACTCACTCCATCACGATTCCCCGAGCGTGTCCTGCGATAGGTACCGTGCAAGCACGGGCACAACCGGACGGAGCATCTCGGGCTCACAGGGTGTTTATGGACAATGGCGGAGAAGCAGCTCATGGAATGGTACATGGTATGGACTTGAGAAAGGAAAATAGGGCAATAGGGGCAGGGGTTCAGTAAAGGCAGTGAGTTAAATGAAGCGAAGGAAGAAGCCCTGTGAGGATACATGGAGGACGCAACCCGGGCAGAGGATGCCGCGGGGAAAAGACTTTAGAGACACGTGACGCACACAGTTCATTCCAGGCAGAGTGGACGTTGGTGAGAATGATCTTTCCGGGGATAATGATCTCAGAGCTGGAGTAACAGCAAAGGGTTTGAATCTGGAGGGGCGTGGGAAGTGACGTTGGAGAGAGACAGGGTTTCACGGTTCGTGTCTCCTTGGTCGTAGATGTAATTCTGATGGAAAGTGGGTGCAAATGTGTGAGCCACGGAGTCACTTGGCCTGTGGGGCATGGCTTATGTGGAGACAGAACCAAGGGAGTGAGTGTAAGGGCTGGGAGAGCAGGAAAGTAGGAGAGCATGCAGCCGAGGCTGGGTGTAGCAGGGAGGGCACGATCCTGGATTCAGGATATACTTTGAACATAAGGCCAGGAGAACTTTCCCCGGATTGGGTGTGGGCATGAGAGGAGACAGGTTCGGAGATCATCCCACATTTATTTGTGCTGAGTGATGGAGCTACCTCCTCATTCTTTGAAAAAAAAATGCTTATTTATTTATGTTGAGAGAAAGAGAAAGAAGCAGAGAAAGGGAGAGAGAATCCCACACTGTCAGAACAGAGCCTGATGTGGGGCTCAAACTCACAAACCGTGAGATCATGACCCGATCTGAAATCAAGAGTCAACGCTTAATTGACTGAACCACCCAGGCACCCTGACCTCCTCAATTCTGAGCAGACCTGGATTCTAAAGATTTCTCTAGGCATAGAATTTGGCCACTGCTGAATAACTGAAGTGGAATGAATTTTTTTAATGTTTATTTATTTTGTGGAAAAGAGAGAGCATGCTCGAAGGGGAAGGGCAGAGAGAGAGGGAGAGAGAGAATCCCAAGCAGGCTCTGCACTGTCAGCACAGAGCCCGCTGTGGATCTTGATCCCATGAACCCTGGGATCATGACCTGTGCTGCAATCAAAGTCAGAAATTTAACCCACTGAGCCACCCAGACACCGAGTGAAGTGGAGGGAATCTTATTTAACATTACTCCCTCGCCATGGCTGTACCCAGGACAATAAATGCTCTTAGCTCCTAATGACCTTCATGATGTGTTCTGTGGCCATCACACTCATCAGCTCTGGTGGGAGGTCAACTTGGGAGAAATGGGACTCTAAGGCAGGCTGGTTCGTGCTCATGGGCCGTCAGTAGAGACAAGGGTGAAGCAGGGCAGGGCAGGGCTGGGATTCATTCTGTGTGGAGGAGGCACACTGGCCTGCTGTTCTCATCTAAGGAAAGTGTGACCCTCTATTGCATAACTCACTCACTCAGCAACATTTGTGCAGCGTGGTCACGTGGGCCAGGCTGTGTTCTAGGTGCCGCCTCAGCTTCATAACAGGGCTGGTGTAATATCCGGTCAGGGGACTCCATAATGAGAATCTTAGCCAACCACGAGGCTAAGGCAGACAACAGTAATTTGCCTCAATGGTGGATAAAAGGAGAAATTTTGTGAAAATGGTCATTACGATCTGGAAACCCGTATAGAGCAATCTCAGAGAATGAATTTCACCAACAGGTTCTAATTTCTAAAAATCTACAAAGAAAAGGAAGGTATGACCTCAAGCCTTAGGGGATAGGTTATGGCCAAGAGATAAAGGAAAGTCTCAGTCCTAGAAGGCAAGTCAGAAACGGGGCTCACAGAAACTGGTGCTCTCTGTAGCCTGCTCTCTAGGGAAATGGCAGAAGACTTGAGAGGGTGTTCTCATAATGGAGAAGTGGCCCAGCTGCCTTACATCCCTATCCTGCCGTCCAGGACTCCGTGTGATTTCCCTCTCCAAGGACAAGATTGGACTCAGAGTCTGAATCTGGTGGTTAGAGGCTTAGCTGCAAAGATTAATCACTTGGTGGGGCAGGGTGCCAAGTCCGACCACAGAGAAAGTTCACTGTCATTAAAGGGCACTGCTAGGAATTAATGGGAACAGGGCACTACCATAAAGAATGTCGTTTATAAGGGTAGGGCGTTCCCCCTCACTTAAGAGTCACTGTCCTGGAAAACCCAGGTACACGTTAGTGTTGCCTTTGCGATGGGCATTGAGTGGTGAGTGTGGGAAGGTTCACACGCCAGAGTCAATGGTGTGATCAGACAGGGCCGGGCATTTATGGCAAGAGTCATGGTAAGAAGGCAATATGGGGAGATGTGACAGGAGAAAGGACTGGGGGACACGTTCCCTGCTTGGTACAAGATCTGGGAGAAGTGGACTTGGCTGAGTTTTCTGGGAATTCTGGTGAACGGAGAAGCCTGACTGCTCTGGTTGTAGTGGCGAGTCGGCCTGGTGACTGTGTGTTCAATGGCTCCTAGGTTCCCGGGTGAGCGCCCCAAGGACAGCCAGCCAGACGGAAGGCCCATCACGTCTAAGACCCAGGCTTGGGGGTCACGCAGGGTGTCTTCTGACACGTGCTCCTCATTAAAATGCCTTGTCTTCAGAGAGAAGGCAACAAGGGCCTTCCTTTTTATGGGAGGAATGTTAAAAATGTGCAGACCCATTTTAGAAGCACCATCGTCCAGGTTATTTAGGCTCCTCCTGCCCTCTCACCTCCTCCCAAGATGTCCCAAATCTCATCTGTTGTGGGATTGGACTCACAGTCTCTCCACCTGAGTGTGTCCAGGTACAGATGAGCTCCTTGGGTCGGCTCACCAAGTCCAGGCCCTTAGTTCCCACCTTCTGGAGACTGAAGGAAAGACACGAGTCAGCGGCCCTTCCCCCGCCACAACGTGTAAGCCCATTGATAACAGGCACCATTATCTCTTTGTATATCCCATAATGCTTAGCACAATGAATGTTAAGGGCCATGAAGACATCCTCTTGTCGTTTTTCTAAGGCTTCAGGACGAAACCCTACATCCTTCCCTTCTCCTCCCAAGCAATGGAATTCCTTATCACCATCATCTTTCTGTCACCGAGGCTCAGGGATTGCAGCAGTGATCAGTGGTGGGACAAAGAGAGGAAGCAAACAGTGGGGTTCTGTGCACGTTACAGCGACAGAGGACCCTGACCAGTGAGGGGCTGTCTAGGGCACTGGGAGAGCACTAAGCCCTCTTACCTTCCCTAGGACGGTAGCAACTGAGCCTTGCTCTGGGCACCTGTCCGGCCAAGGCTTCGCTGCCTTTGGGATTTCAAGGCAGCTACAGAATCAAAGAGGCAGGCTTCAGAGTGCAAGTCCCCAGACCCTCTGTGGCCACTTTGGCAGTCAAATCAGTTTGCCCATGGCCATGAACTGAGAGACAGCAGAGCACAGGTGCTGTGTTAATCAGAACCTCACTGTACTTCGTTACCAGGAACCTGATGCCCAGGATACCTGATGCCCAGGAATCAAGGGGGATCTCCTCCCTGCCAGACTTCTGTCCCCGTGCCCCTCCTCACCTAATGTTGCCACGTGCCCGTTTACACAAAGTCTCATGAGAAATACTTGTTTTAAAAATTTTTTTAAACATTTATTCATTTTTTGAGAGACAGAGATTGTGAGTGTGAGCAGAGGAGTGGCAGAGAGAGGGAAAGACACACACACAGAATCTGAAGCAGGCTCCAGGCTCCAAGCTGTCAGCACAGAGCTCAACATGGGGCTTGAACCCACAAACCATGAGATCATGACCTGAGCCAAAGTTGGCATCTTAACCACTGAACCATCCAGGTGCCCCATCACAGGAAATATTTCTAAAGAACAAAAGGTACTAATAGTAGAAGCTCATTTAATCTTTACAACAAGACCTTATCTGAAGAGAAGACACTGCAAACAAACAAGGTCCACCGCAGGCTAACAGTCTAGAACCAATGAAAGAGTGGGGTTCCAACAGTTGATTCCAGAATGTGTTCCACCTTGCTGTGGAAGTCAGTGTGTTTTGAGCATGGACGCTATATGACCAGCAATAATCATATAAACAGGTTTCTAATATAGGACTAATTATAAACATATCCTACCTATAGTTCAGGAATTCCATGTAGACCAATAAAAACGCACTGAATGTGTACATCATTTTAGAGGTTACAACTGTTGGCTACCATGTATTGGGTGCCTTTCAGAGCCAAGCACTATACTAAGAATCTTACGTAGTTTATCAAAATTCTTCATATCTTCGCAGCGTAGCTATTACAAAAATGGGAATTAAAACATTGAGGATTCAAATGGGTTGCCTAAATTTGCATAGCTGGCATGTGACTGGATCGGGTCCACACACTTCCTAGCTTTCCGTGTAGAATTCCCAACTCCCATTTGACTTGGCTGTCTCTTTCCAGCCCTCTGTGTGATACTCCCTCCGCCCCCCACCGCCTCCATGAAGTCATCAATCTACTAAAAATTGTTTCTGCAGCTGATGGGTTTTTGGTATAGAAAGCTACCTCTATATCCTCCCTAGAAGGAAGCCGACAGAGGGGAGCCCTCGGAAATCCCACAGGCTCCAGGACTGAGGCTGTGCTCACTCTGACTTCTGCCTCGTCTTATTTTTAACAAGGTCAAAAAGCATCTATGGATGGGGAAAGGGAGGGGGCTCTCTCTCTCTTGATGGTATCTTGGGCACCCAAGGCTGTCTGCTAATCACTCCTGTTTCTTTTGCTTCAATTTCTTCCTAAATTGGAGGCGGAGAGACATCGTTCACCAAGCTAATTCTTGTGGGTCACATCACTTAGACCTGGCTACACCCAGATGGATGACGGGAGAGACAAACCTTGCCCAGAGGCCACGTGCCCTTCAGAACCCTCCTTTGTGTCCAACGGGGAATTTTCTCACTAGTGCTGTGGAGGGAGTTAAGTCAGGCTGTCTGGTGCCTTGGTCAGAGCTCTGCAAGCTTTACCTGGAAAGCTCACCTTGAGAGATGGGGAAAAGCACACTTTGTCTATTATCCTTTGATTAATATTAGATGCGAGGCTTTGTTGTTAGTTGTTTATGCGTTAATAATTTTTATGTATTCCTAGTGTATTGACCCTTTTTATTAAGAACTGACCCTCTGTAGTCTAGCAATTTTTCTTGTCTTTGAGTTTATTTCCTATGACATTGTCTCTCCAGCTCCTTCACAATGACTGTTTGCATAGAACATCTCTTTTCACCCTTTTATGCTCAAGCTCTTTGCATCCTTGAATCTAAAGTGCTTTTCTTGTTGGCAACATATAATTGGATTTTGTTTTTTAATCAAGTTTGAAAATCTTTGCCTTTTGATTAAAGTGTATAGAACACGCACATTGTCAAAAGTTCACAAATAACAGAAGTAGGACCAATGAATGTATAATTAGTAAAAGTTTATTGTGCGCGCACCAAAAAGTTTGCAAGCCGGGAGCTCTGAAACCTAACACGGGAGGAGGCTCCAACTGTACGCGTTGCTTATGTAGTGAGAAAGCCGTGGCTAGGTATTCTTCACAGCGACTGGTTATAAAACTAGAATTTTCTTAAACTATAGCGAATTGGTTAGCGGTTACCTCCTATCAACCTTGGGAACTAGTTCAAGATCTGCATGTGATTTTCAGGAGCATAAGCAAGAAAGGACCCAGGTCAAGTTGGTCTTTGCTTCTACGACTAACCTGGGTTTTGTCTGCTCACGGACTTTTCCAGGTTGGTTTCCATCTGTTTTTTTATTTTAACAACATCTCCTGCAATTATCGACACGGTTGGGCTTGTATCTGTTTCATCTTGCTGTTTGTGGTCCAGTTCTCACCTACTTTTGTTCCTCCACCCTTTCTTCACTGCTTTTTTTGTGTCCAACTTTTTGTGGGGCGATTTTTCCTTCCTCTGACTTTTAGGCATATTTTAAGCAACATTACTGAAGTAAAATTGACATTCATTAGAGCTGCTAATGTTTAAAGTTTTGCCGCTGGATAAGATTTTACATACATACACCCACGAGCATCATAGTGCCCTGCCCTGTCCTGTCGCCCCCCCATCACTCCGCCCCATCGCCCCGCCCCATCGCCCCGCCCCATCGCACCAAAATCTTTGCCCTATTCTGTCGTCCTGCCCGTCCCACCTGTCCACCCTCCACCGCTCCACAGACGACACAAAGCCACTGGCATTATTCCTGTTAACAGGCATTCGTTTGTATAATCTAGAATTTTATAAAAATGGAAACCAACCATATGTATTTATTTCATCTGATTCACTCAACATGAATATTTTTTAAAATAATGAACAAACTAGCAAACATGATTATTTGAAGATTCATCCAGGTTGCTGTGTGTCAACAGTTCTTTCTTTTAAATGGTGAGTGATACTCCGTGATGGATAGATGGCAGATAGATATAGAGACATTAACACAGGTATAGATATATACTAAATTTTGTTTGTCTATTCACCTATGATGGACATCTGGTTTTTTTCCAGGCTTAGGCTATTGTAAATAATGCTGCTATGAACATTCATATCCAAGGTTTTGTGTGAATACATATTTTTATTTCTCTCAGATATATAGTTAGTAGTGAAATTGCTGGATATTTTGATAAGTATACTTTCATAAGATATATAATTTGAAACTACTGTGTCCTACTCTGAGGCTTGCCTTTTGCATTTTGAAGAAAAGTCTTTAATTTTAATGAAGTCCAATCAATCAGATCTTTCTGTTTATTCATTTTTAATCATTGCATACTCCATCTTTTTATACTTCTTTATTTTAAATTCTTTTTTTTAGAGAGAGAGTGTGTGGAGAGGGAGAGAGGGAGGGAGTGAGAGAGAGAGAGAGAGAGAGAGAGAGAATCTTAAGTGGGCTCCACACTCATTGCAGAGCCCAATGTGGGGCTCACTCCCACGACCCTGGATTCATGATCTGAGCTAAAATCAAGAGCCAGATGTTCAGCAGACTGAGCCTCCCAGCACCCCTATTTTAAAGTATTTATGTTATTTTTAATTATCTGTGTTTTTGGAATCTTTTAATCAGTATATGGTTGTACGTTGTGTTTTAATCCACTGTAGCAATTTTTGCTATCCTGCATGGTCTCACCTAACAGTAGCAGGGACATCTGCACTTTCTTTTTCAGGTTCACTTATTTTTGAGAAAGAGAGAGAAAGAGCATACGTGGGGAAGGGGTAGCGAGACAGGAAGACACAGAATCCGAAGCAGGCTCCGGGCTCTGAGCTGTCAGCACAGAGCCGGATGCCAGGCTCAAACCCATGAACTGTGAGATCATGACCTGAGCTGAAGTCGAATGCTTAACCAACGGAGCCACCCAGGCACCCCCCGTACCTTTAATCTCATCCTGCATTCGCCACGGCGTGTCAGCGGTGCAGGCGTGTAGAAGCCCTCAGAACAACAGTGGAGTTATTTGGTGCATCGATCATACTTGCTGTCTGAAAGCAGATCAAGGTTCAGGATTCATATTCTTCCTTCAGAAAGACAACTGGTGATGGCTGGAATACGGGGGCCTCTACAGTTCCACTCAGCCTGGACGCCTTTTAATCAACTGGAATCAATATTTGACATCTATCCATCTCTCCAAATTCAAAAGAACCTACAGACATGTGCTCGTTGAAACCATTATATACACTTATGCTCCATTATCCTTTCGTTAATATTGGGCGTGACCACTGACACAGGCCTCCCCCCTCTGACACAGGCCTCCCCCCTCTGACACAGGCATCCCCTCTCTGCTGGAGGAGGTTGCTTCTTATTAACAAACATTTGGCTTCTGCTATCCTGTGCTTGGAAAAGACCTTTTCATTGCACCCATGGAAATGTGTTTTCTCTCAGGTAGAGCATGATAGGTCTCAATATACTTCCCAGGTTCCGATGCAGGGGGGCGAGCTGCCGTGATCTTCGAGACGAACTTCACTTCAAGGTTTGTCTTGAGCAGCCCTGCCAGCCCATCCCCGCCAGCTGGCATCTGAGCTCACAGGTGACCGTGAGGTCTCACTTCGCCTTCTCTCTCCACCATTTTGCACGAGCCAAAGGCACAGATGTGAGGGAGGGCCCATCCGAGGGCAGGTGCAGGTGCGGGCTTGTTCTGTCATGCCTGGCCTGCCCGGCAACAATTCATAATCTTGAAAACATAAATGGTGTGCGTGCATACACCGTGCAGGGCCGGGGAGAGGCCGTCTGGATGAGGGTCCGCCTGGATGTTTCCAAGGGCGACATTCTGTAGGCTTCCTTCTTCACGTCTTACTTCTGGTGCGGCTCACATGCCTCATCTCTGCATTCCTCCAACGGATCTACACATTGCTCCCTTGGCGGCAGCTTCACCGGCAGCGTGAACACACATGGAAACACACAGGAAGTTGGGTCCGGCTCCTTGGTGCACATTTTGGGATGAGATGTTACCCAGGCTTGTAAGTGATGCCTACATGCTGGGCGGCAGAGGAAACCGAGCTCTCAGGCCAGCGCCCCTCACAGTGGGAACCACTAGGAGGTCAGCGGCTCACAGTTTGTTCGCCCATCTGATGCCCCTCATCCTTGGCTAACCATCGGTTTTTAGGATCTTTCAGACAATTTATCATAATGTGGATCAAAGGGCAATAAAAATACCAGTTCTGGAAATCACCACTGTCCTTGCTTCCCTAGCAATCAGAGGGGAGATTTACATTTCTGGGGTGCACGGACCAGCTTTAGTGGCAAGCGTGGGCCATGGATCGCAGTGGGCAGAGGAGCGGCTGGAGGGCATTAGGTGGGCATCTTCCAGCCTCAAGGGCACTTCCAGGTGACCCATGGTTGGACAAATATCTCACCTACATGACACTGTCCCAAGTCCAATCATGCTGGGCTTCTTTGGTCCAGATGCTAGGCCTGCTGGCAGGAATTTGGAATCAGAAAGTGTCAGCTGTGGATCCTTCTCTGCTTTCAGTGTCAGGTGCAGGGAAGGGCAGCCATCTGCTGGGAGTGTTCTCGAGTTGACATGTGCGACCATGAGTGGGGCCCACTCTCTGTGGACAGGCTGGAGATGCTGAGGAAGGCTGGGGCTCATGGGTGAGGCTGAGACGGTGCAGGCCTGTGGAGGGGCCCCAAAGGAGGGGTAACGTGGGATGAGCTTTGCTGGACCCACCCCCAGAACCCGCTCTTTCTCTAAGCTAGCACAGGACCCAGAATGAGGCATCTAACAACCCTTTGCAGGGTTCAGCTTCTGACTCTGTGAAGACAGAGGTGTATCAGTGAGGTGGGCTGGGGCAGGGGTGGGGTGGGGTGGTGTGACCAATAAGATTTCTTACTTACTGCAAAGGGCTTTAAGGGAACCAAATGACAGCCACATATTTCCAAAGCAAGTTAATCTGGGTAATCTAGGTCGGTGGTCACTGTTTCGTTTTCTCTGAAAACAGGGTTTCCTGTGAAATTGTTACACAAAGCTTAAATGTGGTAATCTTAAACCCTGTGAAGGGTGATCTGTTGATGACATGAGCCCCCAGTGACTTTCTTCCACTACAGTGGCACTGAGACATAATCTCCAAGTTAAACTCAGTGATGCAGTCTGAAATTTCTTCTGATTAATTTTTCAATGGAATTATTGAGTTTATTAAAAAAATAAAAGAAACTTTGAATATTATCTATCAGGCATCCTTCCAAGCGCTCCAAACTGTTGCCATAAAAATGCTATTTAAATGATGAGAACGTAGTTTTAAAAATCAGAAATGCATATTTACGGCATCCCATGAAAATTTAATGGTTAAATATTGTGTGCTTTTCATTCAATTATTGTGCAAATGAATTATGCATAGGAAATACCTGGCGCATTTTTCCTTATCTACATTTATGAGAAGATCCCCATGCAGATGGTGCTGGAGGGGCAGGAGGGCAGAGGCCGGCTGCCCTCAGCAGCAGTGACCGTCTGACGCCCGAGTTGGAATAACAAGAAGAGTTTGAGAAATTCCGTGGGCCTTGACAGCTCTGGTCCCTGGCAGACAGCACTGGCCACTAATAACACACCTAATTCCAGAGTCATTGCTGTGCCGCGGTGCCTGTCTCAGGGCTGAACTTGGAAACAAATCTTCCTGAAAAGTCCATGATATCCAGCGTCTGTATTTCACAAATGAGGACAGGACATGCCATCTTGGTCTTCTTGTCCCTCACCCCTGAACCATCTACCTGGCAGCAATACGTAATTGACTCTCTCCACTTAGGCCCACTTGAAACTTGGCCCCTGGAATCATCCTGGCCACATCCTGGCCACAGAGGGCGACAGGGATATTTACTCCCTGCTCTTCAACTGAACTTGAAGTCAGACCACTGGTGCTCCCTGGATCTTCGGCTCTGCTCCCAGGTCCCATGGCTGGATTCTCGCCTGGTGTCCTGGCTTCAACTCCAGTTCCCAGACCCTGATCTCAGATGCTCGCTCCTCTAGGTCTCCTTGGAGCCAGCGGTTTGGGGTTTGGGTTGGTCATCTGCTCTGCTCCTGCTGGATTTAGCACTGCAATGGCCTCTGCTCTTCCTGAACACTTCCCATGCTCCCCTTCCACGCTCTTTATGACACTGACTCCTTGGTTTTAGGTGCAGTTCCTGGAAACCTAAGTCTACATGGTTGATCCAAAATTGCTGGCTGCAGGTATCACTGCCTACTGGCCACCATGCCTTCCACCTGAGTGGCTGACCAAGTCCACTGTCTGAGTCTCCTGGCTTTCTGCGCCCAGGGAGCCTCCTGATTGGGACAAGTGAACCATGTTTGCAGGAAAGCAGCTTCTGGTTTTCGTATTCTCCTAAATGGGGCTGTTCTGACTGCCCCCAGCTCCCACCCTGCCGCACTCCAGTCTACCTCCCAAGTGGGAGTCCATCTGGGGCTTGGACCCCAAAACTCCCTTTGCTCTTGTCCTTTAGACACCACTGTGCTTCCATTGGTGGAGGCTCACCGGCCACTGGAAATCCCTAACAAGGAATAGCCAGAGAGAATTCCCTCCTTCTACTCAGTGGAGCTGTTGGAGGCATCTCCTGTTCGCCTTTCATTCCTGTCCTTTTCTTACCCCTCTCTGTTTGTAGGATGCTGTCCTCTGACACTAGACTCACAGATCCTTTTATTGACTGGTTTCTAGATTCACCCAAGGGGAGACTGTGCTGGGGAACATCGCCCTTTCCTGCTTCAGGCAGTGGCCACTTCTCCCCCAAGGCTCTGGCTCCTGCAGAGGCCCCGGAGCCTCCCACTGAGGTCCGAGCTACTGCGGAATGCACATCGGGTAGGGGGCTGTTATTACACCTCCTCCCTTTACACTATTGCCGGGGCCGTCCGTGGTGCTCCGGGACGGCTCCTCTGGGCTGCCTTACTGTGCCCTGTTGAGGTGACTTCCTTGTGAGCTGCGTCCTCCATTAACCGGCAGCCTTGGGGGATAATGAAGTCATGTTATATTATGCACATATCAACTTCAATAAGACACAGCTTCAGAAATACTAAGATGTAAACAATGGTGTAGTTTAGAGTGGCGTCTGTATCATCATCATCATCATCACTCCCTGTTTTGAAGATTCAATATGGAAAGCGTATCCTTGTAGGAATTCTCAGATCACGTAACATGTGTAGTCCTGTTCCTATTGAATTTTTTTAATTTCTCATTTTTTAAACTTCAATGACAACAGCTACCTTTTTGTGCCACATCTATTAACAACCAAGGAGAATATGTGGCCACAGCATATACTCAGAATCTTACGTAATATATGAAAAGCACATGGTTCATAATAGACCTCAGATATCACATCCCTTCTTTCCTTCTTGCTTTCCCGTCCTGCCAGCCTGAGGTTGACTTTTAAACCTTCAGTGGAGAGCTATGCCTTCTCTGCTTTTCAGTGAATGAAAATCCCATCTTTATTTTTTCATGGGACGATAGACCACTGGTCCATGGGGATTGTGGTGGGCAGAGTTCTGAGACTGTCCCCAAAGTTCTCAGTCCCTGGTATACACACACCTCCTCCCAATTACTAGAACACTAATCAAGGTGCTGCTCTGAAGGGGTTTCCAGAAGTAGTTAAGAGCCCAGATTAGTTGACCTTAACAAAGGGAGATGATCAAGGTGATCGGATCAGGCAAGCCCTTAAAAACAACGCAACCAAGACCTTTCTCTTTCTGGAGAAAGAGATTCAAAGCATAAGAGTATTCATTGCATGAGAAGTTCCCCTTCACTGGCTTTGGAAACGGCAGCGGCCATGTGACAAGCAATATAGGTGACCTTTAGGGGCCAGAGCAGTGCCCGGTGACAGCCAGCAGGGAAACAGGGACCTCAGTCCTACAGCCACCAGGAACTGAATCTGGTCACAGCCACGTAAGCTCCAGATGAAGATGCAGATGGGCGGACCCCCTGAGCAGGGACCCTGACCATGGCACACCTGGCCTCTGGCCCACAGAAGTGTGAGCTAATTAACAGGTGTTGTGGGTGTTAATTTATTATGCAACAATAGAAAAATAGCATAAGGACTTTTTTTCTTTTCACAGAGGGGAAATTAAAGCTAAGAGGAGTGAAGTGGTGCCTCTTGATCTCTTATGTGACTCCCACAGGTACCACGCCAGTCCCCAGAGGTGGGGCCAAGGTGCCCATGCTGGGTCTCTTTCAAATGACAATTTTGTGGGGGGGCCGGGGTGACTCAGTTGGTTAAACATCTGACTTTGGCTCTGGTCATGATCTCACAGTTCATGGGTTTAAGCCTCATGTCAGGCTCTGTGCTGACCGTGCAGAACCTGCTTGGGATTCTGGGTCTCCCTCTCTCTCTGCCTCTCTCTCTCTCTCAAAAATAAATAAGCTTAAAAAAAATTCAAGATGACAATTTTGTTGGAGAGAACACCTTGTTTCCATCAGATTAGTCTTCAAGGGGTGCAGCGTTTGCTTGTCTCTCCTGCAAGTCCCCCTGAGCTGTGGGGTGGGTGCCCTCGGTGAACTGTAAGTAGGGTCAGTCCTTCGTGCTTCTTTATCTTTATTCCCAGTCTAGAAACAGGTGCAGATGGTGAGACTGCATTAGCGCTGTCCTTTGTCTGAGCCAGGATGTGGCCACTGTTTGCCCAGGATCCTGTTGCAGATGATCCAAACCCAAGTCACTCCCAGCAGGGCGCCCCTCTGCGGTCGGAAGACAGATGGCTCCGCACTGGTGACGAAGCTGCTTCTCTGTTGTCCTTCCCGGCTTCTGGGCTCCATCTGCTTGTCCTTCCAAATCTGGCTGGTGAAGAGAAGGTGCAGAGAGAAACTGGGCTTTGGGGATCACACGCGCTTCTCTGTCGTTCACTGTTTCCTGGTGTTCCGGTACCAAAGCTGGCCTTAATAAGGGCACAAGAAGTACCTCTTTCCATATGCCAGTCATACACTCAGGCTGATGACTCCTTACTGCTAAGTCTGCTCACCTCCATTGGTCAACACAGTGTACATCCAAAACACCACATGGTGTGACTTGGACACTCAGTTCTGCTGACTCTGCCTTGGGCCCCGCTGATAGGCAGCTCTTGATTAAAGAAGACCTTGTACCACCATCATCGATGCACACCAACAGGGCTTCCTAAGCATCTCTTACTACTCTATCCAGTCTTTTCTTTTTTTTTTTTTTTTTTTTTTTAAATAGTTTATTGTCAAATTAGTTTCCATATAACACCCAGTGCTTCTCCCCTCAAGTGCCCCCCACCATGACCATCACCCCCCTCCCACCCTCCCCCTTCAGTCCATGGTTCGTCTCCAGTATTCAGTAGTCTCCCTTGATCTGTGTCCCTTACTCATCCCCGCTCTCTTTCC